>QRFJ01006963.1:0-57721 GCA_006176705.1 Cocos nucifera
TTTCAGGATCTAGGGTTTTGCAGAAAGTAAGTTTTGGGTTTCTGATTAAGGACGAACACGCAGCACCCCTACACGTCATAAGAACACCCCATCGAATGGGAAGAGAGGGCCTTTAAACCCTTCTTCGTTCTTATGACCGGACGGCCAAGAGGAACGCCTTAATCAGGAACATGTCAATACTACAAAACAGTTATAGATCTATATCATATATCTCATATACAAATTTAGATCTAATCATGGCATATTTTGCATACATCTCATGTATCAAATCATGCATGTTTTCAGATCTAAATTATCTCATAATAATCTAAAAAATTAGATTTAAATTGATCTAATCAAAATAAATTCTAATCTAGACAATTATGTAGAACTATTCTACAACTAGTCTAGACATGCATCAATCATATCTCATATGATATTTAAAATTAAATAATTTTTATTTGCTATTTTATCAGATGTTATTATAACACTTATAATATCAAAAAATAGTAAATAAGAAGATCTAAAATATGATTTAATCAGATTAAATCAAAGACATGCAAAACTATTCTATAGAACTATTCTATTCTAGAACAAGTCATGCATATCTTCATGTTCTTAGATCCAAATCATTTAATTTTAATTTTTCTGATTTCAGATCTGATCACATCTCATGTGACATCTGAAATCACTTTATTTTCTAATTAAAATAAAATTAAAATCAGATCTAAACAATTTTAGAACCTGGCTCTGATACCAGTTGAAGGGAAATCCTGATTTCCCGGTCCAGGTTCGTTCCAGATCTGATTAGATCAAGAGATATATTTCAAAAATTTTTCTCTTGATCTCAATCAGATCTTGATATGTTTCAGATCTAATTCTTATTATTTTAATAAATAAAATAAAATAAGATAAATTAAATCAAATTTAATTTACCTGATTTGGGTAATCCTATTACCCTGTAGATGATCCTGATTGCAGCGGAAGGTTCTGGATCTTAGCCACGCAAGCGCCTGGCCTCTACCGGTATCCACTCGGGTTGGATCTGGAGATCCTCTTCTTCTCTATCACACCTCCAAAAATCAGATCTGGATCTGATCTGGAGGATCTTCAAAACTCTTTTGAAGATCTGCAGTCGTCCTTTTGCAGCAGCGCAGCCTTCTTGCTTTTGATCGCCTTTCCTTGATCTGAATCGCACCAACCTAAAGTCCAAAACCCTTTTGGACGTGGAGAGCAAGGGGAGAAGAGAGACTATGGCATGGAGAAGGAGGGGAGAGGCAGCCTTGGGGCATGGGAAATCTCTATTTGAATTCATTGGAATTAGGGTTGGGCGCAGGGTCTTATTTATAGACCTCTTGTGATCCAACTCCTCTTCCTCTCAACCAATCACAACCCTTTGTGAAATCAGATCTAAATCTGATTGGTTGGAATAGAGACCCCTGGATTCCTCCTTAGAGGGCGCCTAAGACCAGTCAAACTGGATTCTTAGTAGAACTCTGATTGGAATCCAAAAGGGAGGTGGAGTCCTTGTCCAACAAGGACTCCTAGGCGCCTCCTACTTGGGCTCACGCCACCCTTGGCGTGCGCCCTTCTCCTTGCCAGGTTCTGGCAGGGGGACAGGCCCCCACCAGCTCTCCAATAGGTGCATGACATGTGGTCAAAAGTCAAAGGGTCAATGGTCAACGTTTGACCAGTCAAAGGTAGACTTTTGACCAAAGTCAAAGAACAAGAAATGGCAGGTGACCAAAAATGGCAGGTAATGTCTTACAAATAAGACAACCTATTCTGACTTGGACAACCTCCAGTCAGACCATATGAAGGCCTCTGATTGAGCACAAACTCCTTTGGCTCAGTCAGGACAACTTATTTATGATAGTAAAAGAAGAACGTTAGGTTCAATCGAGTGCTAGCACGATTTCCTTGAACCTAATTGAATCTCATTCAGATCAATTGAACTAGATCAGTTCAATTGATGATCACCAGATTCAAACCCTTGTTTGTGTGACCCAGTTAGGTTCAGTTCTGTATGGTAATGGGATATGTCATGATCTCTATCATCGACATCATCGAAACTCCTTTCGATGGATCAGAACTCTTCTGATTCGAACAGCTAGAATGATCGATCATCTAAATCATTCTAATTGCTCCCAAAATCCACCAGTGACACCTAGCAGTATATGGTGGCAACCCATCAGAGCTGAATGCGAACCTCTTGGTGCAGCTACCTGTGTGATTAAGTTCTTCTATCTTGAGCCCCGATCAGATTAGGGTTAAGGTGAACTCGTCAAACCCTAGTCTCTGTCATATGATGTAATCATTCGATTCGAGTCCAATGTGAAAATCTAAATAGAAACTCTTTCTATTATTTCACTCTACCATGGCCATGGGCTTCTGGACTTGATTCTCATGATCATCATAGGGCTACTCCTCTACCACCGAGGTAGATAGATCCCATCTTGATGCAATCCAGTTCCTACAATGAACATGCTATAGCCAACATACACCTCAGGGTTCCATATGGCTAGGAGACCGAGTAATGGTGTAGTCAAACTATAACACCCTCAAGGTGAACTGCCGATGCATCTCAGGTCAAAGAACCAGACACACTACTGCAGCATCGAGTCAGTCATTGACGAGAAGGTAGACTTCCCTAATGACTACTCGAGGTGGTCACGCTCAGTGCCCTCGTTCTCTAACGAGTACCTGTACTCTCGCTCCGGTGTCTCCACACCGTAGACTCAAGACTCATCTACTAAAGAGAAGCGATCGTACACCAACCTTCCGGATCAATCACCATCCTCGTGATGATCCTATGGTCGGGAGCTGTTTATGAGTTAATAATGATTATTCATGTCTTAAATTTTCAACTCTTGAAAATATGAATTATCATTACCATTAACTCAAAGGATGTATCACAGACACTAAATACATAGGTGTGATAGAAAATAACCCATTTTATTGATTATAGTCAAAATTATAATTTTGCCCCTAGAAGTGTATTACAAGTGTCAGCCAATTCTGGCTTCTAGGGCACATATCTAACACACACAATGCATGCAGTATTATGCAGGCAAAAACATGGCAAAGGCAATATAAAAAATTATATTATTAAAATTATAAATATAAATATACATATTAATAAATAATCTATTATTATAATAAATTTATATATAATTTATTATAAATATTTTATAAATTATTATAAATATACATATTTAATAAATATTTATAATATTTATTATACTTGTGGCTATAGAGAGCG
Source organism: Cocos nucifera (assembly GCA_006176705.1). Classification (NCBI taxonomy): domain Eukaryota; kingdom Viridiplantae; phylum Streptophyta; class Magnoliopsida; order Arecales; family Arecaceae; genus Cocos; species Cocos nucifera. The sequence continues at coordinate 3,242 of QRFJ01006963.1, forward strand.
GGTCGCACCAAAAGCTCCGTGGGTTGCCGACGACGATGCTAGAGGAGGATGATGGCACTAGAGGTAACCTACGAAATAAAAGCAAGATAGTGAGATAGAGAAGAGAGAGAGCAAGGGCGGCCGAGGATGGGGGGCTAGGGGGAGGGGCACAGTGATGAGGAGGCTCGGGAGGCACAGTGATGGGAGGGTCAACGATTCGAAAAGGAAAGTGTAGGGGGTGGGGGGGGGTCGCCGGTGGGGGTGGCGGGAGGGGCAGCCGGGATGGGGGGCTGGGGGTGGCAGGTGGTCGTGGATGGGGGAAGAAGAGGGGCGATCGGGGTGGTGGGGGGTGGGGGGTGGGGGGGCCGGGTGGGGGGTGGTAGGAGAGGCAGCCGGAGATGGGGTGCTGGGGGGTGGCAGGGTGGGGGGAGGGGTGGCCGGGATGGGGGGAAGGAGGGGCAGCCGTGGGGAGGGTGGGGTGGTAGGGAGGAGCGACCGAGGATGAAGGGGAAGGAGGGGTGGCCAAGGGAAGCATGGGGGTGGTCCGGGTGGAGGGTGGCAGGAAGGGGCGGTCGGGGATAGGGGGCTGGAAGAGGGAGGGGGAAGGAGGGGCGGCATCGATTAAGGGGCAAGGAGGGGCGACACTAGTCAGGAGGGAAGGAGCCTCACCGACGATGAAGAGGTGGGAGAGAGATAGAGAGAGATCGAGCGTGCATGGGAGAGAAAAAAAGTTTTGAGGGATTTTAACCTAACCTACGGTAGTGGTTATCGAACCGCTACCATAAATTTATGGTAGTGGTTATCCAAAATCACTGTCATAGATCTACAACAGTAGTTCTATAATCATTATATGGTAGTGGTTATTCAAAACTGCTATCATAGATCTACGGCAGTAGTTCTATAACTACTGTTGTAGATCTATAGCAGAGATTTTTGATAACCGCTGTCATAGGTTGGAAATAATTTTTTTCTTATTTTTTTAAATATTATATAATTTTAAAATTTAATGCCCATCTTTACCATTCATTATCTAAATAATTATCATTAGAATGTCATCACAAAAGATTGTCTTGATCCGATGGCTCTAGCTTCATCGATAAAAAAATTTGATTTCGATGATTATGAATGATGATGCAATGATCTGATAGATGGAGCCCTTCGATGGATTCAAAAATCTGCAATGATGATCTCGATGATGTTTGTAGCATACTATCAAAGTTTCACTTCAATCGGATATCGTTATCATAGTCAATTTAGTATGAAATAATTTCGATCGTTAAATTAGAAATAAGCGATCAAAGGGTTAAACGACATTCGATTATGAGATAATCTTTTAGTTAAATGATCTTTGTTATTATTTTAAATAATTTATATGGTGATGATTATAAAATTTAAATTATTTTCATATAAACTATTCATGTTAAGCAGATATTGCAAAAGCACGAGTATAACAACCAATGAAGTTTCAGAATGATTATTAGGAGACGTATAGTTTTAGATCATTCTTCACCTCATGAGTTGAATTTTATAATCATCACCATAAAAAATGATTAAAGTAGTAGCTAAGATCATTTATAAGAAAAATTATCTCATAATCGAATACCATTTGGTCCTTTGATCACTCGTTTATCATTTAATGGTCGAAACTAACTATACTAAATTGACCAAGATAACGATATCTGATTGAAGTATAATTTTGATAGTATGCTACAAACATCATCGAGATCATTGTTGTAGATTTTTGGATCCATCAAAAGTCTCCATCTATTAGATCATCACATCATCGTTTGTAGTCATCGAAATCAAATTTTTTTGATCGACGAAGCTAGGGCCATCGGATCGAGGTGATCTTTTGCGACGATACTCTAATGATAATTATTTAGATAATGAATGGTGAAGATGAGCATTAAATTTTAAAATTATATAATATTTAAAGAAAAAAGAAAGAAATATATGGTGGCGGTTACAATTAACTGCTTCCATAAATCAGCTTATAGCAGTGGTTCCTAAAATCCGCTGCTATAGGTTTGACTTATGGAAGCGGTTATAATGAACTACTGCTATAGGTCGATCTATAACAGCGGATTTTAGAAATCACTACTATAGGTCTGACCTACGGCAGTGGTTAGCGGTTAATGAAAATCACTACTGTAGGAGCTATGGCAGCGGTTTCGAAAATCGCTGTCATAGTATGCACTGCCATAGGCCATTTTTGTAATAGTATTTGAAAATATTGATCCATCGAGAAGAGCTGCTTTAATCAATGCCAAATTTTGACAAATGACTTCTAAATCCATTAGTTCATAGTTTTAATATGAAGTAATTTGATAAAAAACTCTAACTTAGAGAACTTCACACAATTCGGATAGAGTGGCTCTCGTGCATCCCAAACAAGCTTTACAAACCACTCAGATGTCTCTTCTATCTCATTAATATTATATTCATGATCAGAACTACCTTGAGATACACTAGTACTCATGGGTACATTTAAGCTAACACCCTAATGTAAATCATCCAATGGTGAACCTATACCACCATGTTTGACTAGTTCAGCAGCATCAATATCATCTTCAATATCGTCGTACACAACTTTATTCGGATCACCATCCCCATGCTATGTCTAATGAGTATATTTCTTATCCATACCAAAACATAGCAAATGCTCCTCAACAAATGATATGTGATGATATACCATATTGATAGTTCTTTTGCATAGACACTTTATCTAACTAGCACTATTAGCCTTACATCATGCAAATTCAATAAAATCTCGAACATCTTTTTAATATTCAGGTAAGAAAATATCTCTGGCGTTCATCTAACTTTTGTCGATATCCATCTAATAACAAAGAATAATGCTTCATGAATCCTAACTCCACCAACTCCTTCCTAATAGGTGTGGTCTATCCTTTTCAAAAATGCAGTATTTTTATTGTTGTCATAGCTTTGTTCTTTGTTCCATATCCAAAAAAGATCTAGCAACATCTTCCGACAGTTTTATAAGTACACAACATAGATAGATCATATTTTAATCACATCTAATATACACCTAGAGAACAAATGAGATAATTATGATAGAATTTTTCATAATAGAACAAAGGACACCATGACAATAATAAAATATTGATGCATTTCTGAACTGTCCAAATTGGAGCATCTAAGAGCCATTCATAGAGTCCATTTTAGGATCTTGGGACTGACTCTTGAATAGAAGTCTAAGGTTACATCAATGCATGCATTAAATCATTACCAAATCAGATCCCAGACTGGATCCCAGACCGAATCCTGACCTAGACCTTGATCGAGATACGATCCAGATCATGGCCCAAATCTCGAACTGGATCATAGACATGATCCTAGATCGGATCTCGAATAGGATCCCAGACTAAATTTTGATCTAGATCCCAACTCGAATCCTGACTGAGATCCGACCTAGATCATGACTCGAATCTCGAACCAAATCACGGACATGATCCCAGATCGGATCTCGGATAGGATCCTAGATCAAATTTTGAACTGAATTTCGACCTGGATCCCGACCAAGATTCAATTCGGATCATGACTCGAATCCCGAACTGGATCCCGGACAGGATCCTAGACTGGATCCCAACCTGGATCTTGATCGAGATTCAACTCGAATCATAATCCGAATCCCAAACTGGATCCCAGACATGATCCCAGATTGGATCCTGAACTGAATTCCGACCTCGATTCGATCTGGATCATAACCTGATCCTGGACAAGATCCCGACCTAGATCTCAATCTAGATCCTGGACTGGATAGTTCATATATATGCATTAAAAATTAAAACCTTTGACTAATATAAATTAAAATATTAAATCATAATCACAATAAAATATAGGAACTAAACAAATAAAAAGATTAAATTATAATAAGTAAAAGCATAAAAATTTAATTAAAAATCTAACTATTTTAATTATAAAAAATAACTTATATTTTTAAATATTTTATCAATCTATTTTAAAATTTATTTATCAATAAAATTATTATTATTATTATTATTATTATTATTATTATTATTATTATTATTATTATTATACTCCTACTATTACTATTATTACTACTATTACTACTTATTATTATACTACTACTATTATTATTATTATTACTGCTACTACTATTATAACTATTATTATTTTTACTATTATTATTATTACCACTATAACTATTATTATTATAACTATTATTATTCTTACAATAACTATTATTATTATTATTATTACTATTATTATTATTATTATTATTATTATTATTCATTAAATTTTAAAAAAATAATTAAGGAGGAGCCCAACCCCTTGTAGCCCCTTTACCCCCACACCCGTTGCAGCCCACCACCCCTTGCGATGCCCCTCCGATGCCCCACCATCCGTGGCCCACCATCCAACCTATCACTGCCTCCCCCCACCCCCCACGGCCCCCTACCCCTTACGGTCCCTTCGCCCCCCACCCATCGTGGCCCACCACCCCTATGATGCCCCTCTGCTTGATTGCCATGGCCCCCATTCAATCAGTCACCACTGCCCATTGGTGCCCCACCCCTGTGCCCCCCACCTTTTATGGTGCTCCTTCGCCTTCCACCACCAATGGTCCCCACCATCAACATCGCCATGCACGGCTTGCTAGCACCCACCCCTTGCACCCCTTCGCCCGTCATCGGCCATTGCATGGCAACACTCGCATGCCCCTTTGATGATCGAATTAAAGAACAAAAAATAAATTCAACCGACCAGCCATGGAACTTACCTTTGATTGGTTCAAGCACAATAGTGGCGGTGACAATGGTGATGGCAGCGGGAGATGCGGTTGCTAGCCGATGGAAGCCCAAGAGGACGGTGGAAGAGAGGAGAGGAGGGGTTTCAGCCAAGAGAGAAGTAGGTTTCACAGAAAAGAGGGCATGTAGTGGGATGGGATATTTAAAGATATTTAGCAATGGATTATTAGTGATGTAAAATTTCATCGCTAAAAATCTTATTCATGACATAAATCAGATTTTCATTGCTAATAATTTCTGTCAATTATTTTTCAATAATTTTTTTTCTTAAAAAAATATTAAAATATTTGATTAACTTATTTATGACAAAATTATATTTTTCATCACTAATAGTATTGACATAAATAAATTAATTAAAAAATTAAAAGGGTGGGATTATTTATGATAGAAATCTTTTTTCATAAATAATTAATTATTTATGATAATTTTACTTTTCATCGATAATAATCTATTATTTATGATGAAAATTTCTATCATAAATAATCTACCATAAATAAATAATTTAAAAAATTAAAAGGGCAAGATTATTTGCGATGAAAATTTTTCATCATAAATAATCTACCATAAATAAATCATTAAAAAAATAAAAAAAGACTAGATTATTTATGATGAAAAGTTTTCATCATAATAATTAATTATTTATGATGCAACTATAATTTTTATTATAAATAATAAATTATTTATGATAAAAAATTTTTATCGCCAATAATCTAACCAAAATTCTTAATTTATAGCACAGAAAAGGTGGACTATTTTAAAAATAAAAAAAGGGCAAAAATGCACCATGTATGACCGATGTGATGGGGTTGAGGGGTGCAAGCACATCCACTATTAGCTAGCCTATGAACAAATTAAAAAATTTTTTCTAATTCTTTCAAAAATTATTATTTTTTTAAAAAAAATTTCTATTTTTCTCTAAAAATTATATAATTTTAAAAATTAAAATCAATTTTCACTATTTATTATTTAAGTAATTATCATATGAATATCATCATAAAAAATCACCTCGATCTGATAGCTCTAGCTATGTAGATCAATAAAATTTGATTTTGACGATCACGAACGATCGCATGATGATCTGATAGATAAAAACCATCGATGGATCCAAAATTTTACAATGATGATTTTTATGATATTTATAGTATACTATCAAAATTTTACTTTAATTGAATATAATTATCATAGTCAATTTAGCATGGAATGATTTGGATCGTTAAATAAAAAATATGTGATTAAAAGGTCAAATAGTGTGTGATTATAAGATGATTTTTTTAGATAAATGTTCTTTGCTAATAATTTGATCATGATGGTGATTGTAAAAAGCAAACCACGTGTATATAAACTATCAAAAATTATGTCTCTTAATATGCATTCTTAAAGTCCTTAAACAATTATACTTATGCTTTTGTAAAATATTCTTAACGTGGATGATTCATATACACGAAGTTTAGAATTCTTTTTTATCACCATATAGATAATTAAAATAGTAGCAAAGATTTTTTATCTAAAAAATTATCTTATAATCGGACATCATTTGACCTTTTGATTATCCATTTTTTATTTAACGATCAAAATCATTCCGTGCTAAATTAATTATGATAATTATATTCGATTGTAGTAAAATTTTGCTAGTATGCTAAAAATATCACAAAGATCATTCTTGCAAGTTTTCAAGTCTATCAGTGATTTCTATCTATCAGATCATCATATGGTCGTTCGTAGCCGTCAAAATCAAATTTTATTGATCTATATGGCTAGAGCTACTAGATCGAGGCGGTCTTTTGCGATGATACTCGCACGATAATTACTTAAATAATAAATGATGAAGATCGACTTTAATTTTCAAAATTATATAATTTTTAGAGAAAATAAGATCTTTTTTCAAAAGAATACTAATTTTAAAAGAATTAAAATAAAATTTTAATTTACTCGCAAACTAGCTAATAGTGGATGTGCTCGCACCTCTCAATCCTATTGCATCAATCATGCATGGTGCATCTTTGCCCTTTTTTCATTTTTAAAATAGTCCATCTTTTTTGTATTGTAAATTAAGAATTTTGATCAGATTATTTGCGATGAAAATTTTCATCCTAAATAATTATCATTTATGATGAAAATCATATTTATATCATAAATAATGATTATTTACAATGAAAACTTTCTATTACAAATAATCCAATCTTTTCTAATTTTTTAAATGATTTATTTATGTCAGATTATTTATGATGATAATTTTTGTCGTAAATAATAGATTATTTATGATGGAAATCAAATGCATCATAAATAATTAATTATTTATGATAAAAAAATTTTATTACAAATAATCCCACTTTTTAATTTTTTAAATTATTTACTTATGATAGATTATTTATGATAAAAATTTTTCATCATTAATAATTGATTATTTATGATAAAAATTAAAATTTCCATCATAAGTAATCCCACCCTTTTAATTTTTAAATAATTTATTTATGATAGATTATTTATGATAAAATTTTTTCATCATAAATAATTTATTATTTATGATGCAATTTTAGATTTCATCATAAATAATTAATTATTTATAATAAATTTTTTTTATCATAAATAATCACACCTTTTTAATTTTTAAATAATCTATTTATGATATATTATTTATGATGAAAATTTTTAATTGTAAATAATTAATTATTTATGATGAAAACTAAAATGACATCATAAATAATCAATTATTTATGATGAAAAATTTCTATCATAAATAATCCTACCTTTTTAATTTTTTAAGTAATTTATTTATGATAGCTTATTTGTAATGAAAAATTTTTATTATAAATTATAATTATTTATGATGCAAAAAAAAATTTCATCATAGATAATCTATTATTGATGATGAAAAATTATTTTCATCATAAATAATTGATAATTGATTATTTATGATGAAATTTTTTTCATCTCAAATATATATATTTGTAATGAATTATTTTTTGTTGTAAATAATTCTATCGCAAAAGATGTATTTTCTTGTAGTGTCCTTAAGTTGGCTATTTTCATATAGGAGTATTCCTGGAGCATCCAATTTTACATCATCGAAGGATTGATAAACTCCTATGGTCTCATCCTCTTGAAAGTATTTTGATAATTGAGACTCTTCTTCTTCTTCAAGCACATAATGAACGGCTCAAAATTTAATTTTATATACAGCCCACCAATCTTTTCTTCCTTTTTTCTTGATAGAAAAGAAGTATAATATACTTAAGTAGCTTGTGTAGCTCATATAAATTTATCAATTAAGTCTTTATTTTTCTTCTTTAGAAATAGAGTTTTATCAATATTTTCTGTAGAGAATTTATTATCAATTAAAAATTTACTTAATCTTTCATACCATGCTCTAGGAGCTTATTTTAAACCATAGAGTGCCTTATGCAATTTATAAATATGATTAGGATATTCATGACGTTCAAATCCGAGTGGTTATTCTACATATACTTTCTCAGCTATGTATTCATTTAAAAATGCACTCTTAATATCCATTTGATATAATTTGAAGCTCATGAAGCATGCAAATGCAAGTAATAATCTAATTATCTCTAATCTAGTAATAGGAGCAAAAGTTTCATCAAAATCAATATCTTTCTCTTGATTATATCCTTTAGCTACTAGTCTAGCTTTATTTCTAGTGATTATCCTATTTTTATCTAATTTATTTCTACATATCTATTTAGTTTCAATTACTGAATAATCACTTGGTCTATTAACTAGGATCCAAACTTTATTTCTTTCAAATTGATTTAATTCTTCATGCATTGCATTTATCCAGTTTGGATTATTTTCAGCTTCTTCTATAGTTTTAGGTTAAATTTGAGATACAAATACTATGTAGTTATTAATATTTTTCAAAGATGCATGAGTTCTTACCCCTTATGATGGATCACCAATAATTTGATCTTTGGGGTAGCCAAGGGCATACCTCCATTTCTTTGGTAGACTTTGAGTTTGAGTATTATCAGGATTTTCATTTTTAGGTTCAGCTTCCTTCTGTTCTTCATTATCTTGAGTAGTTGATTTCTTGAGTATAATTTTTTTCACTCTTTTCTCAATTATTCCTACATCATCATCAGCTATATCCTTTTTTCTAGAAGGTAAGTTATTAGTTTCATCGAATACAACATGTATAGATTCTTTAACAACCAGTGTACGTTTGTTAAAGCCCCTATATGCTTTACTAGAGATGGAATATTCTAAGAAAATGCCTTCATTAGATTTTGCATCAGATTTATCTAAGTTATCTTTGCCATTATTTAGAACAAAGCATTTGCAACCAAAAACATAAAAGTAACTAATATTTGGTTTTCTATTTTTTCATAGTTCATAAGGAATTTTCTTTAATATCGGCCTTATTCATGTTCTATTTAGAACATAACATGCTGTATTGATAGCTTCAGCCCAAAAATATGTTGGAAGATGACTTTCACATAACATGCTTCGGGCCATTTTCTCTAGGGTTCTATTTTTTTTTTCAACAACCCCATTTTATTAAGGTATTCTAGGAGCAGAAAAATTATGTTTAATCCCCATTTCATTATAAAAAGTTTCAAAATATTGATTTTCAAACTCCATTCCATGATCACTTCTAATACAAACAATAGAGAGGTTTTCTTCATTTGAAACTTTCTTGAAAAACTTAGTAAATACAGAAAATACTTCATCCTTTTATACTAAAAATAAAATCCAAGTGAATCTCAAAAAAATATTTGTAATTATAAGTCCACATTTCTTACCACCTAGGCTTGTGGTCCTGGTTGTCCAAATAAATCCATGTGAAGTAATTCAAGGGGTCTAAAAATTGAAATAATATTTTTTGATTTGAAAGAGCTTCTAGTTTGTTTTTCTAATTGACATGCATCACATATTTTATTTTTCTTAAAATTAAGTTTCGACAAATCTTTTACAAGATCCCTTTTGATTAGCTTAGAAATCAAATCCATGCTAGCATGTCCTAATCTATGATGCCAAAGCCAACTATCTTTATTGATTTTAGCATTTATTGCAACTAAATATTGGCTTCTCTTAGTGGAAGAGTCATCTAAATCTACTAAGTATGTATTTTCATATCTATATCCAATAAGAGCTATACTATTATCAATAAGACTAGTGACAATGCGCATGAGTGATTCAAAAATAACTTTAAATTCTTTATCGCAAAGCTGACTTGTACTTAATAAGTTATGATTTAATCCATTTACTAAGAGTATATTATCTATAAAGATAGAAGAAGTGATATATATTTTACCACTTCCAATGATGTGTCCTTTGCCATTATCATCAAAGGTCATAATTTCTCCTTTCTTAGCTTCAAAAGTAATAAAATGCTCCTTCTCACCCGTTATGTGCCTTGAGCAGCTAATAGGAATGCGATGTTGTCGTTAAGATACCGTGTTCATCAGTTTAAATCCATTTTTTTTAAATTAAAAGTTATGAAGAGAGTAGTGAGTCGGGTCGAATCCATAGAGAGGCAATGATTTAATTCTAAAATCTTTGATTTTTTTCTTAAAAAAAAGAAAAAAAAATTTTGAAAAAAAAGGAGTAAAAAATAGATTTATAAATAAAAGTAGAATTTAAATTATGCAAAAATATGCTTAGAACTAAGATCTATTATTTAGATCTTAGCGGCTACTTGCAATTAAAGAGCAATAAAGAATAATTAATTTAAAGAGCTAGAATTGAAAAGAGCAATAAAGCTTTCTTTATTAAAATTAAAACTCAAATGCAGAATTCAAATACAAAAAATTAAAGAAAAGAAAAGAGAAAAGAAAACTAGAAGGAGATCGTAGATCAGCGTAGGCGTGGAGATGGCATAGAAGACTGGCTCTTCTTCTTCAGTACTATAGCTTTGAAGCAACCTTCAACCCTGAGCTTGGCTTTTTCCTCTCATCTGATTCTGTTGATTTCTGGAAGGCCTGGAATCCTTTTTATAGAGCTAAGGAGGGTTGGAGAGTTTTCTTCTAAGGCAATGTAGGATTAAGGAACTCTTTGATCATTCAAAATATGAAGAAATCTGAGTAAAAATTAGATTAAAAAAGTTCTGGATAAATTCTACTACTTTGAATGAAATCTAGCCATTAATAGAAATCCAATGGATCAAAAATCATCAAAATCAAATGTGTATCAACCCAAATCAGGTTGGATTAAATTCTGACCTTTCGATTGCACGTCGATAGAGTAAATCTGGTCGCAAATCATGCATCGAGAGTCTAATCATTATTGAAAACTTTTTGGACCATCAGATTGAAGCTAGAATCAAGCGCTACCATCCGATGGCGATCCGGGTGAAATCAGAAACCAAATCAGAGTTGGAATAAACCTTGATCGTCCGATCTTGACCACGAGCAACCACCACCACACGATCGCACATTTACTATTCCCATGGACTGCGTGGATCGGCCACACCGCACATTGTAGCCAATCAGCGCTCGCTACTTTGATGCAAAATTACCTTTTTGCCCTGTAGACCATGATGGATTACTATGAATCCTTTAAGGGTCTAGGTCTGCCATGTGTCGCTCTGTGATTTATCAATTTCTACTGGTGGTCCATGCCTGAATCATGGGCCGACTGATGGCTTGGCATGGTGGCTTGAGCCGACTGAGCTATTTTTTTTATTTAATTTTTATTCATTTTACTTTTTTAAAAATTCATATCTTCTCCGTTTTAGCTCCGTTTTGCTCGAAACTTATTTCATTATGATCAAAAAAATGAGCTCTTCCCATTGATAATAAAATTTTATTTTTTAATTTTTATTAATTTTTAATTATTTTTTAATTAATAAAAATATTAATTTTTTTCAAAAATATATATATAAATTAATAATTAATTTTTTAAAAATTAATATAAATTTAATAAATCAATACTTTTATTAGTAAATTTATGGTACTTATCACTTCCTCCAACTTAAGCTTTGCTTGTCCTCGAGTAAAGAAAGAATTTAATTTAGATCAATTACCATATTTCATTAAGATCCTCCTTCATAAAAATAGATTTAGGATTTAAGATCAAAAGTTTAGAAAGTATCACTAACTAAATATTGAGTTTCAGAAGTAAATTTTATGGTAGATTAATTAGAAACTTTCTTAGAGTTCATCTAATGATTTTCAGCACTTGGTTTCGTTGAATACTAACTTAGCATTTGGGTGTTGATTTAAAGGACAAACGAATCTTCTTTTATCACCTATTTTGGTTAGTTTTCTATATACTCCCAAGTTAAGTGCATGAATTAAGGTAGCTTTCACACTGCTTTTTTTTTTTTGAAAAAAGTGCTGAGCATCCTGACCTTTCTTTCACCGTTTGATGTGAACTTCTACACTTGCAGAGTTCTAGTTTGGGGCAATCCACATATACTCTGTATTTTACACTTTTTATTTAAGCAGGTAGCTCTTTTCTTAAATTCAAGTTTTTTTAATTGAGTTATATATAAACCACCAATTTTTAGTGATAATTAAATCCTTAATTATCCTTATAATCAACACCTACTATGCTTCATTAGTGTGCATGTGCAATTAGAAGTGTTGTTAGCCTTTAAAATAACCTAAGTAGGCTGCTAATGGTCTGACCAAGTAATCTGCTTCTTAATTCGCTACCATTATTAGTTAATACTTTCTAACTTGATTACTTTTTCTAGTTTATTTTGCTTAAGATTCTCTTTCCTAAAATATGGTTTATCCAAAAAAAAATTTCAAAATAGTTTTAAAATTATATATATATATATATATTTTAATTTCTTTTTCTTACCCCCTAACTTTAATTGACATTGTCCTCAATGGGGAGGGAGAGCAAATAAAAGGGTGTAAATTATGTTTATTCATTTAGCATGGGTCCTGAAGCATTTGATCCTTCTCCAACTTAGCCTAAAAAGAAAATAAACTAAAAAAATAAATTAGATTCAAAGAATATTGAATTGCCTCCCAATAAGCGCTAAGTTTAAAGTCTTCAGCCAGACTAAATAGTGATAACAGACTAATCGGGATATGTTGGTTCATAAAGAACCATGGCTTCCTCCATTGATTCTATGGGTAATTCCAACAATGGTTTCAATCGTTGACCATTAACTTTAGAAACAATACTATTGCTTGGGTTTTCAATTTCTACAGCCCTGTATGGAAAAACTTTTTTAACAAAGAAAGGTCCTATCCATCTAGACCTAAGCTTTCCAGGAAAAAGATGTAACCTTGAATTATACAAAAGAACTTTTTTGTCTAGGATTGAAAGATTTTCTATGAATTGCTTGATCATGAAATACTTTCATCCATTCCTTGTATACCTTGGCATTCTTGTAAGCTTCATTTCTCAGTTCTTCTAATTCATTGATCTGAAGCTTCCTATAGTTTTCGGCTACGTCTAGGTCCATATTTAATTTTTTTAGTGCCCACATGGCTTTATGTTCTAACTCAACAGGCAAGTGATATGGTTTTTCAAACACAATCTTATAGGGAGACATTCCTAGGTTGGTCTTGTAGGCAATACGGTAGGCCCAAAGTGCATCAACTAATTTCACAAACCAATCCTTCCTATTGGCATTAACAGTTTTCTCTAAGATTTGTTTGATTTGTCTATTTGATACTTCAACTTACCCACTAGTCTGAGGATGATATGGTGTGGCTAATTTGTGGGTAACATTATATTTCTTCATTAATGCGGTAAAGGGTCGATTGCAAAAATATGTTCCCTGATCACTAATGATTACTCTAGGAGTACCAAAGCGAGAGAGAATATTTTCCTTAAGAAATTTAACGACCACTTTGCCATCATTGGATTTACATGGAATAGCTTCTACCCACTTGAAAACATAATCAACAGCCACTAAGATATACTCATTTTCGAAGGAATTCAAAAATGGTCCCATAAAATCAATTCCCTAGACATCAAAAATTTCAACTACCAAGGTTGGATTAAGTGGCACCATATCTCTCTTTGTAATCCGACCCATTTGTTGGCATCGATCACAACTTTTACAGTACACATATGATCCTTAAATAAGTTAGGCCAATAAAATTCACATTGAAGTACTTTGGCGGCAGCCTTCTTGGATGCAAAATGACCACCACATGCTTGATCATGACAAAATGACAGAATACTTTTAACCTCATTATCAGGGATACACCTCCTAATGATCTGATCAGGATACTGTTTAAATAGATATGGATCATTCGAAATGAAATACTTTACTTGGGAAAAGAATTTGTGTTTATCCTGACTGGTCCAATGAGAAGGCACTTTACCAATGGCTAAATAATTCACAATATCTACATACCAAGGTTCAGTGGACACTGACATGAGTTGTTCATCTAGAAAATACTCATTGATAGGTGGTTCGTTATATAGTACAACTATGATTCGGGACAAGTGATCAGCAACTGCATTCTCTGTCCCTTTCTTATCTTTAATTTCCAGGTCAAATTCTTGAAGGAGCAAGATCCATCGGATTAAACGTGCCTTAACATCTTTGTTTGCTAGGAGATGTCTAATGGTTGAGTGATTAGTATAGACAATAACATGATATCCAACCAAATAGGACCTAAATTTTTTTAGGGCAAAGACAACAGCTAAGAATTCCTTCTCCATGGTGGTGTAATTAAACTACGCATCATTTAATATTTTGCTTGCATAATAAATAACTCTCGGTAGCTTGTTAATTTTTTGACCTAAGACTGCACCTACAACATGATCAGATGCATTCACATGAGCTCAAAAGGTTCAGTCCAGATAGGTGGATGAATGATGGGGGCTGAAAAATGAGTGCCTTTTTAAGGAATTCAAAAGACTCAAGGCACTTAGAAGTAAACTCAAATTTTGCTTCTTTTGCTAACAAGTTTGTCAAAGGGCGAGCCACTTTGCTAAAATTGGGTATGAACCTTCTATAAAATCAAGCATGTCCTAAGAATGAATAAATTTCTTTAACAGTCTTGGGTGGTGGAAGACTTGCAATTAGGTCAACTTTGGCCTTGTCAACTTCTATTCCTTTCTTTGAAATTACATGGCTAAGGACTGTACCTTCTCTGACCATGAATTGACATTTCTCCCAATTAAGAACCAAATGCTTCTTCTTACATCTTCCTAGAATAAGTCTTAGATGGTTTAAGCATTCAGAGAAGCTAGGTCCAAAGATAGAAAAGTCATCCATAAAAATTTCTAGAAATCATTCAATCATATCGAAAAACATGCTGATCATACATCTTTGGAAGGTTGCTAGAGCATTACATAGTCCAAAGGGCATACGCCTATAAGCAAAGGTTCCAAATGGGCAGGTGAATGTGGTCTTTTCCTGATCTTCAAGGGCTATGGGGATCTGATTATAACCAGAGTATCCATCTAGAAAATAGTAAAATTCTTATCCAGCTAATTTTTTCAGTATTTGATCAATAAATGGCAAAGAAAATTGATCTTTTTTTATAGCTGCATTCAATTTTCTATAATCTATACAGACCCTCCACCCTGTTTGGATCCTAGTTGGGATAAGTTCCTTAGCATCATTCTGGACTACTATTACCCCAGATTTCTTTGGTACCACTTGTACAGGGCTTACCCATGAACTATCAAAAATGGGGTAAAAAATTTCATTATCCAACAACTTCAGAATTTCCTTTTTGACTACATCCTTCATGGCTGGGTTCAGTCTTCTTTGGGCATCTCGAGTTGGTTTAGCCTCTTCCTCTAGGTGTTTCCTATGTTGAACTATGGATGGGCTTATTCCTTTAATGCCTGCCATGATCCAGCCTATTGCTTTTTGATTTTCTCTTAAGACTGTTAATAATTCCTATTCTTGATTAGGATTTAGGTCTGATGTAGTAATTACAGGCAAGATTTTCTCTGAACCTAAATATACATACTTGAGGTGCTCAGGGAGAGGTTTCAACTCTACTTTGGGTGCCTCTTCTTTTGATGACTCAGGTGATGGTTTAGTCATTTCTATGGGTGGTTCAGTAGGAGGCTCCCATCTCTGGCCATTTTTATTGTCTCCAAGTATTTTATTTAGATTCAGATATTCATGGGTTGGTCAGATACTAGATTCAAGATCGACTTCCTCATCGCTAATGTTTATGGGTTCATAAATTTCATGTTGGACTATACTTACATTAGCATGCTTAGCAGATTTCTATTCCAAATTGAAAATATTCAGCTCGATAGTCATGTTTTCAAAAGATAGTTTCATAAGTCCATTCTGATAATTGATTTTAGCATTAGCAGTAGCTAGGAATGGTCTTCCTAAAATCACTGGGATTTGACCCTTAGGATTTGATATTGGCTCAGTCTCCAAAATGACAAAATCAACTGAAAAGATAAAACTTCCAATCTTAATCAAAACATCTTCTACCATTTTCTTGGGGATTCTAAAAGATCGGTCTGCTACGTGTAATGTGTTCCCTGTTGGCTGAAGCTTTTCCAATCCTAATTGCTTATAAACTGAATAAGGCAAAATATTTACACTAGCCCCTAAATCAAGTAACGCCTTCTCAATGTGGGTTTCTCCTATGACACATGAAATTGTTGGAGAACCTGGGTCCTTGTACTTTATAGGCATATGACTTAACAAATATGAACTCACACCTACTGCTAAGAAAGCTCTCTTTGGTATGTTAGTCATCTTTTTCTTGGTGCAAAAATCTTTTAAGAATTTGGCATAAGTCGGAACTTATTGGATTATGTCTAGTAGAGAAATGTTTACTTGAGCTTGCTTAAATATCTCTAACATTTTGTCTAAATGTTTCGATTATTTATTAGACCTTAATCGATTCGAGAAAGGAGCTTTAGAGATTGTGGTCATCTGGTTTGGTGCACTATCAGTTTCAAGAGCTTGAGTTTGTAAGATAGATTGTTCATTAGGTGGCTCAAAAGACTCAGCACTCGAGTCTTCTCTAATGTCAAGTGTATTTACCTTATTATCCACTTATTTTCTTGATCTCAAGGAATGAATAGCATTAACTTGATTAACCTAGTTTCCTTGGGATGGTCTACCATTTTGATTTCTTGAGTTGGGCTCAGGTTGGCTAGGTAGCCTACCTCGTTTACGTTCACTTATGGTAGATGCTAGCTGACTCACTTGCATTTCTAAGTGGGCTATGACCTAAGAATTTAAATTCAGAATTTGGCCCGTGGTTTGCATGAAATTGCTTAAGATGGTATTGGTGTCAGTATTAGATTTGGCTAGGGCTTCCAGGCTTTTTTCTAAAGAAAAAAAATTCTTTTCATTAATATTAACGTCTGGTGGTGGCAGGGTGTTTATCACAGGATTAGGCCTTGGGTTCTGCTGATTGAAACTTGGACTGCCTACATTTGGATTTTGTGACCATGAAAAATTTGGATGATTCCTCCAACCTGGGTTATAGGTGGGTGCATAGGGATTCTTCAATGGTCTCTGATATGTGGCATTCACTTGTGCACATCCATTATCTGATTGGTTCACAACGAGGGGACATTCCTCAAGGACATGGTCTGGTGCATTACATCTATTGCACATAGGTGCAGATACTTGGTTCACACTGGCTGGTCTCTGAAGTTCTAAGGCCTCTAGCCTACGTGTCAAAGTTGTAATTTTGGCTTCTACAGTTAGGAAGGTTTGAATTTGGTATATTCCACCTCTTGAAGGTGTAGATTTTTTTGGTTTCCTAGTTGTTTTCCATTATAATTTTTTTTTGGCTAGGTCTTCTAAAAATTGCCAGGCTTCATTTGGTTCTTTGTATATAAATTATCCCTGGCACATGGATTCTAGTATTGTTCAAAAATTTGAATCTAACCCTTCATAAATTATTTGGCATAGCCTCCAAGTTTCTACTCCATGGTGTGGCCATTGAGTCAAGAGGTTCTTGAATCGGTCAAAGTATTTTCAAAATGATTCACTAACTAGTTGATAGAATTGATTTATTTCATTTCTAATTCTAGCTATTTTGTGATGAGGAAAATATTTTTTTAAAAATATTCTTACAAAGCCCTCCCAGGTCGTGATGGATTGATTTGGAAGACTATAAAGCCACTTTTTGGCATTATCCTTAAGGACAAAATTGATTAATCTCAGTTTGATTTCATCCTCTAACAATTGTTGTAGTTTCATGATTGCACAAACTTCTTCAAATTCCCTAATGAATATATATACATCCTCTATTCCCGTGAATTTTGGAAGCATGTTAATGATTTGAGGTTTAATTTCAAAGTTGTTTGCTATGGGTTAGGGCAACCTGATACAAGAGGGTTTGATGGAACCAACTGGATAACATAAGTCCTTAAGGGTTTGAGGCTGAGGTTGATTTGCTAAATCCATTGAGGTTGTAGGATCTGAAACAGGAGCTAAATCCATTTTGACTAGTCGACCTGAAATCCTTCTCCACACAGGTTTTGGAGAATTCATTATATTCTCAATGTCCTTAATCTTTTTTTTAATTATATATATTTTTTTAAACTCTTCTTTTCTTTTAAGTTCTAAGTTAATTCACCCTTTTCATATCCTAGGACAACCATGCAACATAACTTCCCATTATGCCAGGGAAACCTTATGTCAGGGCAATAGAGATTGAAAATACCTAAAGTAAAAATTTTTATTTTCAAACAAGTTTCAAACAAATTAATCTTAACATAAGATCAGCCTAGACCTAGACAGCTTCTAACTATTCCAAGTTAGCCTTCGAGCACTCCAAGTGTAGGATCAGTCAATCAACTAGCCAGGTAAGTGTAAGATTGGTGGGAGTCCCCCGTTGCTTGCCTTAGACACCAATTATGCTTGGCCAGGTAAGCGAATGGAACTAATTAAGTAACCACCTTCCTTTGGGCCTAGTCATCCCTGAACCACTTTCCTAGACACTAGTTAAATTGATTAATCCTAATCTGTTTCAACTCCAAGATTTTCTTATCCTATTAAGCTCAAATATCCTTAAGGATCGATGTCTAATTGATTTTAAGAGTTAAGGTTTGGGTTAACGCAATATGAGGGTTGGTTGTTTGTGGGCTAAGGAAGAGTGATTAAATCTCCACCTTATCTTGTTTAATGGATTGTGCCCTTAAATTGATTCAATATGATATGCATATTCAGATTTTCAAGCAAGAGGTTCTTATGCAATTTAAACTAGATGCATGCAACTAATTGAATTCTAAAAGGCTTACTTTGCCTCCAGCAATCACCAAATAAAATAAAATAAAATAAAACAAAATAAAATTGATATGATGGATGCTCTAAATAATTAAGGTTTCTAATCTTGTGATGAGATTTTTAATTAGGTTTAAGTAGGTAATTTTTAATTAATTCAAAAATAAAGCAAATATTAAAAATAAGGAAAGAGATTTAGGGTTTAAGAATGATCTCACCAAAAAGGATTGAAAGGTTTGTTCATGCCCTAATCTTCTTTGTTCTTTTCTCTTTTTTTATTCTACAAAATAAATAAGAAAAATAATTAGTAGGCAATAAAAGAAATTAAAAAAATGAAAAAAATTTAATTTTTATGCCTCTCCGGCAACAACGCTAAAAACTTGATAGGAATGCAATGTTGTCGTTAAGACACCATGTTCATCAGTTTAAATTTGACTTTTTTAAATTAAAAATTATGAAGAGAGTAGTGAGTCAGGTTGAATCCACAGAGAGGCAATGATTTAATTCTAAAATTTTTAATTTTTTTCTTAAAAAAAAAAGAAAAAAAAGATTTTTGAAAAGAAAATTAAAGTAGAAAATAGATTTATAGATAAAAGTAGAATTTAAATTATGCAAAAATAAGCTTAGAACTAAGATCTATTATTTAGATCTTAGCGGCTACTTGCAATGAAAGAGCAATAAAGAATAATTAATTTAAAGAGCTAGAATTAAAAAGAGTAATAAAGCTTTCTTTATTAAAATTAGAACTCAAATGCAGAATTTAAATACAAGAAATTAAAGAAAAGAAAAGAGAAAAGAAAATTAGAAGGAGATCGTAGATCAGCGTAGGTGTGGAGATGGCATAGAAGACTGGCTCTTCTTCTTAGTACTGTAGCTTTGAAACAACCTTCAACCCTGAGCTTGGCTTCTCTCTCATCTGATCTGTTGATTTCTGGAGGTCTGGGGTTCTTTTTATAGAGCTAGGGGGGCTAGAGAGTTTTTTTCTAGGCAATGTGGGATTAAGGGGCTCTTTGATCATTGAAATATGGAGAAATTTGAGTAAAAATTCGATCAAAAAGAGTCTTGAATGAATTCTACTACTCTGAATGAAACTTGGCTGTTAATAGGAATCCAACGAACCAAAAATCATCAAAATCGGATGTGTATCAGTCCAGATCAGATCGGATTAAATTCTGATCGTCCGATCGTGCATCGATGGAGTAAATCTAGTCGCAAATCATGCATCGAGAGTCTGATCGCCATTGGAAGCTTTCTGGACTATTGGATCAAAGTTGAAATCAAGTGCTACTATCCGATGGTGATCCAGGTGAAATCAGAAACCAAATCAGAGTTGGAATAAATCTTGACCGTCTGATCTTGACCACGAGCAACCACCACCGCACGATCGTGCATTTACTGTTCCCATGGACCGTGTGGAATGGCTGCACCGCACATCGTAGCCAATCAGTGCTCGCTGCTTTGATGCAAAATTACCTTTTTACCCTATAGACCATGATGGATTACTGTGAACCCTTTAAGGGTCTAGGTCTGCCACGTGTCGCTCTATGATTCGTCAATTTCTGCTGGCGGTCCATGCCTAGATCGTGGATTAGCTGATGGCTTGGCTGGCTGGCTTGGCGCAGCAGCTTGAGTTAGCTGAGCCATTTTTCTTTTTTATTTAATTTTTATTTATTTTATTTCTTTAAAAATTCATATCTTCTCCATTTTGCTCGAAACTTATTTCGTTGTGATCAGAAAAATGAGCTTTTTTCATTAATAATAAAATTTTATTTTTTAATTTTTATTAACTTTTAATTATTTTTTAATTAATAAAAATATTAATTTTTTCAAAATATATATATATATAAATTGATCATTAATTTTTTAAAAATTAATATAAATTTGATAAATTAATACTTTTATTAGTAAATTAATGGTACTTATTGGCAGCCATTATTGAAATACCATTTTTCTTTCTTCTTATCAGCTGCAAGATATACCTACAATCAAAGATCAAGTGAGGGTTTTAGGTATCCAAGTCATCTTAGGTCCTTTAGGATTAGTAACCATGGTTTCTTTGGAAACCCATACCTTCTTTATGTTTAGACTATTTTTTATTTTTTTGAAATTGTAAATATAAGACTTGTACCCATATTTTTCATAGTAAAAATAGATTGGTTTTTATGAAGTTGAAGATGAATCATTTATAAAATAATTCTTTAGAAATTTTTATTTTTTTTGAGTTCTAAAACCAATTCCAGCTTTGTTAAATATAGCTTTTTGATTATTGAGTAATAATTGTAGTTTTTCATACTTAATGTGAACTTTTCAACTATAGGTTTGTAATTTTCAAGTTCTTTCTTTAGGTTCTGGTTTTCTGTAAAAATAAGCTCTTTTTCTCTCAATATTTTCTCTTTTTCTTTGATTAAATTTTGATTGATTGATTTTAGATTTTTATTTTTCAAGGTTAACTTTTTAAGATCATCATACAATTCATGAAATGCTTCTTGCAACTTATCAAATGAAAATTTAGGTTGAGTGTCAAGTGTTACCTCATCCTCTAGAGCCAGGAGACATAAATTTATTATTTCTTATCCTTCTTCATCTGAACTTGACTTTTCATTATCAGTCCATGCTGCCATCATTGCTCTCTTCTTTACTTTTTTGGAGGATTTCTTCAATAGAAGGTAGTCTATCTTGAAATGATCCAATTTCTTACATATTCAAAGCATGTAAGCTGCTCCTTGTCTTTGTCTTTTTCTCGATCTTTACTAGCTTTGTTAGGATTTGATGCCTCAAATTCAATCCATAGTAAGAAGAGAATCAATTTTCAGCATAGCAGTCAGGCCGACTCTAATATGCGGTCGAGCCAACTCGGATTGAGATCATGCCAGCTCGAACCACAGTCGAGTCGGCTCTCTCAGGTAGACAGAAATAGAAGTTCGGACGAGATGCAGCCAAGCCAGCTCGACCCTTGATCGAGCTGGCTCGATGGAGGCGAGCAGAACATGATGGGATTTTTTCTATTTGAACTCAGATTTTGATTAATCCAAGGGGTCTACGGGAGTTGCACATGGACCATGGGATCCAGTGGCCATGAAGGATTGCGGTCATGATCTAAAGGTTGGAAAATATTCAAAGACTTCATCAAGAACATGTTCGACTCATATTAGGAGAAAGAGCCCTGTTAGGACTCCTGTAAACTGCTGAGAAGAAGATTCTCATTCTATTTAAAGGGTTGTGATGCTATGGAGCAGTAAAGGTGGCGTGTGTGGCACGAGAGGCATGTAAAGAGGCTTAGGCAGCCGCTGAGAGAAGCTTGGCAGAGTGTCAAGTACGTGCAGCCCATGAGAGAGAGAAGCAACATATGCATAGCATCCGACGAGGAGGCTGTGAGTGCAGAGCATCTTGTAGCTTCTCAGGATCTCCTTGGGATTTTGAGAGAGCTTTTGTTAGGATAGGAGGGCAGCTTCCAGTTAAGAGAGATTTATATACAGTAAGTTGAGAGTGGGTATTCTCCTCTTGTACCTGATTTTTTCTTTCATAATGAAGCTTTGCATGCCCCGTGGAGGCAAGTCCTTGGATTGATCCATGTATTTGATTACTTTTATTATTTTGCTTTTTTTTTTTCTTTCTACCATAATAATTTGATGCTAGATTCTTAACAAGTGGTATTAAAGTAGCTAATATTCCAATAGATTGATATCAGAATGAGTTGATACCACAATAATTAGTATTAGAGCCAGATAGTACCAGAGCATAGATTACAACAGTGGATAGAGATTGAAGAATATGGAGAAGACAAGCACAATCAAGATGAAGATCAATAGGTTTGATGGAAAAGACAATTTCTCTTTATGGCAAGCAAGGATAAAGGATATCCTCATCCAACATGGATTGATTGACACTCCCTTATATGAAGAGATGCCAGCCACCATAGAGGTGAAGGATTGAAAGCAAATTCGATGTAGGCGGTGAGCACGATCTGCTTATACCTAGTGGATGATGTGATGATCCATGTACTTGGCGAGACTTCTCTGATGGCACTATGGTTGAAGCTCGAGGAGTTGTACATGGCGAAGTCACTCACAAACATGCTATTTTTTTGGAGGTAGTTCTACCAGCTGCAGATGGATGAAGGCTAGAGCATGCGGAAGCAACTATCCAACTTTCAGAAGATCCTCACCGACCTCCTCAGCATTGATGAAAAAGTTGACGAGAAGACTAGAGCGTTGGTCTTGCTAACATCGCCTTTTTCTTCGTATAAGTCCTTGGTGACTGCTCTTCTAGTGGAAAAGAGTATGATCAAGATGGACAAAGTTACGCAGCGATATTCCAGAACGAGGTTCTCAAGAGGAAGAACCCAACTTTAAGCTTAGATGGTGATAGCTTAGCTTTGGCGATTTCTAGAGAAGTAGGAGGCAGTAGATGAAATGACAGAGGATCGCGAGGAGGACGATCCAAGTTCAAGATGAGGGATCAAAGCAAGATTAGATGCTACAGGTGTGATGAGTTGGGGCATCGAGTTAAGAATTGCCCAATACTTAAGGATCGAATGAGGGCTACTATAGCGATGGCCAGTAGCGAGTTAAAGAATGATGTCCTAAAAATATCTGATGAGATATCTAGTTCTTTCAGGTAGTGGATTTTAGATTCTGCATGCACATATTATGTTTATTATAGAGAGGAGCAGTTTGACTCTCTAGAGAGTAGTGAGGGCATTATTTATCTACTAGATGGATCGAGCTATGTGATCAGAGGCATCAAGATGGTCAACTGGAGGATACATGATGGTGCAGTGAGGAGATTGGGGAAGGTCTGATACATACCCAATTTTAAGTGAAATCTTATCTCACTAAGCAAACTGGATTCAAATGGCTATAAGTGGGTAGCTGGTGATGGAATCCTAAAGATCATGCATGATGATAGGATGATATTGAAGGGAAAGAAGATGATGAGAGGATATTACTATCTGATAGGAAGTCCAGTATGAGGTGGAGCTTCAGGAGCCA
The DNA here is from genome assembly GCA_006176705.1 of Cocos nucifera. Taxonomy (NCBI): domain Eukaryota; kingdom Viridiplantae; phylum Streptophyta; class Magnoliopsida; order Arecales; family Arecaceae; genus Cocos; species Cocos nucifera. Next base: position 27,109 of record QRFJ01006963.1, read on the forward strand.
AAGGAAGCCTAGTGCGAGGTGGAGCTCTAGGTGAAGATGGATCGGGCACGAGATGGGAGACATGGGAGGATGAAAGGTGACATCGTAGAGTGAAGTTTATATTATCATAGGAGAATTTCTTGAGCAGATCTTTGGTCAGAGTGGATAGCCCATGATGGAGGTGGGATTGAGTGGCCTGGCTCGACTTCCATATTTGCCCATCCATGATCGGCAGGCATGCCCCAGGGCATAGAGCAGTAAAGATGGCATGTGTGGCATGAGAGACACGTAGAGAGACTTAGGTAGCCGCTGAGAGGAGCTTGGTATAGTGCTGAGTTCGTGCAGTTCACGAGAGAGAGAAGCAACAGGTGCATAGCATCTAGTGAGGAGGCTGTGAGGGCAGAGCATCTTGTAGCTTCTAAGGGTCTCCTTGGAATTCTGAGAGAGCTTTTGTGTGGATAGCTTCTGCTTGAGAGAGATTTGTGTACGATGAATTGAGAGTAGGTGTTCTCCTCTTGTACCTAGTTTTCTCTTTCATAGTGAAGCTTTGCATGCCCTATGGAGGCAAACCCTTGGGCTGATTCATGTACTTGATTGCTTTTATTGTTTTTCTTTCTTCTTTCTTTCTACCGCAATAATTTGATACTAGATTCTTAACAAGTGATATCAGAGTAGTTGATATCCCAACAGATTGGTATCAGAATAAGTTGATATTATAACAAGCTTCACCTTTGGAGAAGGATCTTCTGTTGATGTTGGGTCTTTTCTTTCTTATAGATCTTCTAAGTTTTCTGCTTAGGAGAGCCATTTCTTTATCATCATCTCCTTCATCAGACTCTCCACTTTCTTCAACTTCTTTCTTTGCTATAGACTTGAGGGCCACAGTCTTCTTCTTTTTAACTTCATCTTCTAAGTTTTGCTTCATGGTTAACTCATGTGTCATGAGAGAACCAAGAAGCTCTTTAAGGAGTAAGGTGTTGAGATCTTAGCTTCTTGTATAGCTGTCACCTTCACCTCCCAAGTTTGAGGAAGAGATCTATGGATTTTTCTCACAAGTTCACTGTTAGTGTATGATTTTTCTAAGCTTTTGAGTCTATTTATAATATCAGTAAATCATATAAATATTTTGATAATGCTTTCCATTGATTTCATTTTAAAAAGTTCATACTTATGTACTAATATATTTATCTTAGATTTCTTTACTTGATTGGTACCCTCATGGGTAACCTCAAGTCTATCCCATAATTTTTTGGCTAAAATACAAGTAGAAATTTGATTAAATTCATTGGCTTAAAGTGAGCAATAAAGTACATACATTGCTTTAGCATTCAATTAAGCTAATTTTTTTATCATTTTCATCCCAATCTATTTTAGATTTAGGAATTATGTTATCATCAATGCTAATTATGGGTGTGTGTGGTCCATTAATTATGACACTCCATAGGTCATAATCAAGTGCTTGAATAAATATGCGCATGCATGCCTTCCAATATGTATAGTTAGAACCATTAAACAAGGATGGCCTATTTATGGACTGCCCTTCCATTAGGAAAATATTCAATTGGATTATCATTTTGATCGATTACTGTAAATTAAATGAACAACAAACAATATGAGAGAATTTGCTCTGATACCACTTGTTGCCTAGAAGAACAACCCAAGAGGGGGAGGGGGGGTTGAATTGACTTTTGTAAAAATTTTTGATTTACTAAATGTATATGCAAAACTTAAATATTGATATACTAGAAATGCAGTAATTTAAATATGCAAAAAATAATAGTAACCAAAGAAAAGAATCACACACATAAAAACTCAAGATTTTTATAGTGGTTCAATGTCAAACCCAACACCTACATTGACTTCTCAAATACTCCACTTGAAAATTTTACTATAATCTCTAAGATTACAGCAAGATTATTTTTACTAGGCTCACAATCTAAATCCAATTGGTTTTATGGGCTAACCAACCAAAACCTAACCCCAAGCTAGTCCTAGGCTAATACAAATCCAATTCAAGGCTTGGATGAGCCTATCCCCCAAGTTTTAATCCTTTTGAAACTTGAAATATAAAAATTTTGAAGTACAAAAATTTAAAGTGAAACAAACTCCTTAAAGAGCAAATTTGAAGTTTTAATGCACAAGCTGAGTTGTTAGAGGGCTTTAGTAATGAATGCTCTCTTTCTTTACTTGAGAATGCCTTGATTGCACAGTTGGTTGAGTGGTTGAACAGCAATGAAGGCTCTTTATAGCTTACTATTCGGACTACACATAGATTTTCAAAAGATTGTTGATGTTTTCCACTTTCTTGCTTTTATATCTTGAGTTCCCAAGCCTTAATCTGATCTTACAAGTCTTCTAATTCAAGTTAGAAACTCCAAAAATAGGTTTGTGGTCATTGGAACATCAGAAAAAATTATTTAGAGCATCCAAAAAGAAATCTGGATAGTTTTGAAAACTAGCCATTGGGGCTGTTAGAAACTTGGAAGTCGACTCCCCAAAGTCTTGAGTCAACTCTAACTATAGGATAAAAAATTTTGACTTTTTGTATTTCTATTCTATGCACCAGAGTCGACTCCTAGACTTCATGAGTCAACTCCAGTCGTAGGGTAAAAAATTCAGCATTCTGTTCTTAAACTGGTACCTTTTCTAAGATATGAGTCGACTCCTGCTTTTCTTGAGTTGACTCCTCCATAAGTTGACTCCTGCGATAGGGTTCATACTAAAATTTTCTATTTTAAGCCTAGTGCCTGTCTGAGCCTATGAGTCAGCTCCTACCAATCTAGAGTCGACTCCTGATCTATGCCAAATGTTGAAACTATGCTGGATCCAACTCTACACTTTTTTTTTTCTCATTCCTAATCCAGTACTCTTTGAAATACATTTGGCTTGATCTCTTTTGCTCTTCTTTCTTGATTCTTTCAATCAAAAACTTGGAGCATCAAAGAGAAAGGTTCCTATTCTCCTGAACTTCATCTTAAACACTTAAACCACATTGTTAGTGCCAAAGATAGATTTAAATATTTTATTATTCATCAAAATCATACCTAGGATCAACAATACTGAAGCCACTTTTTAATGTGTATCTATTTTCTATCTTGTTAGGAAAGTTTTACTACAAGAATTTAGATTATTAGCGATGGCTAAACACCATTACAAATAGTCAATCTGCCATCACTAATAACCCCACAGTTGCTAATACCATCGTAAAATTCAATCTGAAAATTTCTTATTACTAATTATCATTATTAGCAATAGTAAAAAAAGCCGTCGCTAATAAGATTATTAGTAATGGCTTTTGAGATGAAAAAATTCTATCTCTAATAAATTTTTTAATATTTAAATTAATTTTTTTAAAAAATATTAACGATGGTAATGTCGTGGCCAATGCCATTCGATAATAGTTAATAGCGATAGAAACTACCATTGCTAATGCCCTCTCTAATACTTTTAAATTTTTAAATCAAATAATATAAAATATTTTAAGACATATTAGTGATGGTATTTTCATGGTTAATGCCATCATTAATAATTATTAGTGACCAAAAAGCCATCGCTATTGGCATATCTAATTTTTTATAATTTTTAAATAAAATAAAAAAAATATTTTAAGAAATATTAGTGATGACACATCCATTTCTATTAGCAATAGCACTTACCATCGTTAATACTGATGCTAATATTAATCTTTATTTTTTTTTTTAATTTTTTTTTTTTAGAACCTATTTTAATTAATCATAATGAATTATGATTCATAATACCTATTATAATTAAAATCTAAAAATAATTTAATAATCAAAAAATAAAAACTAATTATATTTTATTTAAAATATAAATTATATAATTTTTTATTAGTAGTATCAAAAAAATATAATACATAAAAAAAATCAGATCTGATCCTCGTCATCATCCGCCACCTCCTCCTTCCGCTCCTCTCCAGTAGCTAATGGATGAGAGCTAAATATCCCAGCATCTTATAATGAAAAAATAAAATAATATTAATAAATTTTAATGCGAAGGTGTATCTTTTGATACACTACTTCAATTCTTGAATAGATTATTTCTACATGTTTGATTTGATGATACGGAGCTATAGACATCTCCAGCCCATCAGTTGAATAGTTAGATTAAATTTTTGGCCCCTAGATCCTCTTTCTAGACTCGAACCTAATTATATGATGCTTCTAAATATAAAAACTTAAAATAAGTAAAAATAATTTAATAATATAATTATCTAATGTGATGACTGGGATGATAAGCTCAGCTAGTCATGCAGTAGTGGGTCCCAAAGAAGCTCCATGACTATATCATGGATGGCATTAAGGAGGCCCTGAGGTCGTTAGCTCAAAAGCCTCTGCATAACCTCCTCCATGTGCGCAGCGCTCCAGGCCGGTCTGGGATGTCGAGGCCTATAAGGATGCTGAAGGATATTAAGATGGTGGAGGGTCGAACCTGTGGCCGAATCCTATGACCTATCTCCTACTCACCCCATCGATGGCACTGAGCATCCCTTAAGCTCAAAGGGGTGCTGAGAAGATGGATCATCACCATACCTCTCAACAACGTACTCCATAAATGCATCTGCATAGTTCAAAAATATATTAGTTCTAATATAAAAATCAGATCATGTAACAACTTAATTAGTAAATAAAGTTTGAAGTTCTTACTGTGATCTGTCACAACGTAGAATTTAAATAGTTACTAGTCCTCCTAGAATAGTGTGTAGCCCACCACAACTATAGCTGGTCTGATGGACAACCCAATTGCCATATCAACAATAAGTAAATAATAAAATTAAATTAATTAAAATATGCATATAAAAGTTTTTATGGTTCTAGTGAAGAGTTTTGGTATTGATTTCTTAGTAGTCTATCGGCCACAACATATGTGCTGATCAAGCCATCCATGTGCCTGATCGGATCTTGCTGGGCAGCCTAATTTTGTTGGACCCTCTGCTATCTATCGAAGTACTCCTCACTGCTCTACTAGTCACATAGGGCTTGCTATATGTCCGCCCACATCCAGTGATCCATAAAGGATCTCTAGTCCGATGATGACTGAGAACCAGAGTGTTGGATGGCGGACTACCTGAGGCAATAAAGGCCATCTTGGAGCCTTTGTATGGCCACCTCCTCGAAGGTCTGATGGCCATTCTCCTCATCCTGAGGAGTCTCAAATTAGTAATACTCCTACAAGATAGAAGCAAGCGTGTATTAATGTGTAATTAAAATACCAATGTATTGGTAAGGAATAAATTTAACTAATTTTGACTTATCAAAAATATCTCCCAGGTTGCATTACGAGCTTTCAATGGCTAACTTAAGAAATCATTCACCAGGCCTAGCATCAATCAGTGTATGATCCCGATAATGACACGAGATGTTGAAGGCTCTCTGAATGTACTGCAAAATTGATTTCAAAAAATAAATATTAATTCTAAAATTATAAAATTTTAAATATATTAATTGAGCATGTAGTACTTACGAGCGACTTTGGATATGGATGATCTACCTATCCTCTGACCAAGTTGGAGGTGGCATGAGCTGGGTGGGTCCTCAACCATGGTGCTATGTTTGAGAGCTAGCAGCTGCTACTACATGCGACTATAGGATCACTAGTGACCCCCTATCCTCCGAACCTGAGTGCAAAAAATCTAATACAAAGAATGTTATATTAGTTAATAAATAATAAAATAACATAAATAATATAAAATATTAGAGCTTACCGTCTGGTGTGAGAGGTGCAGAACCATGAGAATTGGTCAAGCGATCACTCTCTCCTTGAGAGCTCTTTCCTCCACTAACGTGGCTTCGACCTTTAGAAGACATGATATATGTTCTCTAAAAATAAAAATAAATTAATTTATCAAATTAATTTTATAATTATAGATGGCAATGTAAAATTTAAAATGATATAAGATAAGTAATTAAAATGATCCAAAAATTATATACTTAGCACTACTCATTAGCCTTTTCAGATGTTTGGTATCCTTCAGAATCTTCTTTAGATTTTTTTCTCCTCTTCTTCCTCTTCTTCCACCTTTTCCTCTTCTTCTTTCTCTTCTTCTTCTTCTTCTTCTTGGTGAGGATTGTCTTTTAAAATAATCTCAATTGGATCTATCTCCTTATGTTGGCCATCTTTACATAGGAGTATTTCTGGAGCATCCAATTCTACATCATCGAAGGATTGATGAACTCTTACTGTCTCCTCCTCTTAAAAGCATTCTGATAATTGGGACTCTTCTTCTTTTTTGAGTGTGTAATGAATGGCTCAAGACTTAATTTTGCATAAGCTCATCAATTTTTCCTTCCTCTTTTCCTTGATGAAAAAAAAATATGATACACTTGAGTAGCTTGTGCAGCTAGTACAAATGGTTAATTAACATAAGCTTTTGATCCATCTTTGATCTCAATAAGCCCATGCCATGAATTAACCTACATACTTGATGCGTGCTAATCTATAGCTATGACAAGTGCACCAGTCGATCAAGTAATAAAGTAAGTGAGTAAAGTATTATCCCTAGAGAATTGAAAAATAAGTACTAAAAAGCTCTTTCCTATGCTTTATTTAGGAGACTGATTTATGAGAATTAATAAAAATAGGGTGAAATAAAGAAATAATTAAAAATTATAAGAAAATAGAGAGTGTATAATTTTTAGGATTTTAAATTTAAGAGTAATAGATTACTAAGGCAATCGATTCACCAACTCAATCAATATAATATTTAGGTTATTAAGTTAATTTTATTTCATGTGACGGTGGAGTCTCCTAGATTATTCACTATCCTTTGGTCTAAGCATAGAAAAACTATCAATATTTATTAACAACCCTTCGGTCAAGGTGTAATTTAAATAAATATCGATGCATTAAATTTTATGAAATTCTCTAATTAAAATACGCCGCATCCAAAATGCACTAAAATTTCTGTATGCATATAAATTCTAAATCAATTCATAATACAAGATATATAAATCAAGAAGCAGTAATATGACGTACTTGGTCCGTATCATCTATGTTCATTAGATCAATTAGAAGATGGCTAGTAATCTAAAAGCATTATATACTCCTCATGAATAAAATTTAACACATCAGATTTCAACTGTCAACTCTGATCAGGTTATCCATATTATATTTCAAAATACTAAATCCATCTGATGGATTATCCGGGCCAAGGTTTTGCTATATTGAAATACAGTGATACATTCTTCTCCAACTCTTGGAGTGGTCAATTCCATCTTGATCATACTCTGACTTCGCAAGTACTTGACTATGTCCAGAAGTCGTCCATTGCTGAATTAAAAATTCAGTTAGTCCGATACTAAAGCATAGTGAGTTGCTTGCAAGTCACTAAGGTGATCTCAGGTCTAAGGGATACTTATACCTATATCCCATCAAAAATATTCTCAATAGCAGAATGCTGTAGAGTTGGTCACGTTCAATGATGATGTACCCATACATCTCACTTATATACCATACCAGTATCTCCACACACCTTGGTTAAGAGGACAACCAACCTATATGGGATATAGCGACCTATGCTCGATAGATACTGTCATCCTAATTAATAGTTTATCATTTGGTCATGAACAAATTCAAGGATTAATCGATAAATCCTCTCTTTATCAAAACTAAATAGTCCTAAGGACTTCATCACAATAATGGAGTTCATTAGAAGATGTAAACTTATGATTGAAAAGATGCCAAAATATTTTTTATTAATTAATAAATTAATTACAATATCTCAACCATCAATAGGCTGACGATTGGCTTTGGTACATAATTTTCAACAACTCCTACTTATCCTAAAGCCACTTGGCATAGTATCTAATACCCATCTTCGACTTATGGTTGTCGAACTCCTTGATTGCCAGGGCTTAAGTGAAGGGGTCAGCTAGGTTCTTCTTTTCATCGATCTTCTGAAGGTCGACGTTACCATGATCCACGATCTCACAGACCAAATGAAAGCGGCGAAGAATATACTTTCTTCGCTGGTGTGCCTTCGATTCCTTTGCTTGAGTTATGGCATTAGTGCTATCGTAGTAGAGCAGGACTGGACCATCAATGGAGGGTGCTACTTCAAGCTTGGTGATAAACTTTCTCAGCCACATAGCTTTCTTTGCTGCATCTAATGCTGCCATGTACTCTGCTTCGCAAATAGAGTCAGCCACTGTATGCTGCTTGAAACTTTTCCAGCATATGGCTCCATCATTTCGAGTAAAGATATACCCTGACACACTTTTACTATCATCATGATCAGATTGAAAACTGAAGTCTGTAAATCCCATAAGCTTTAGATCTGACTTACCATAAACCAACCATTAGTTCTTAGCATTTCTTAAATACTTAAGGATGGTTTTAACCATCTTTCAGTGATTTTCTCTAGGATCAGACTGGTATCTACTCCCTACTCCTAGTGAGTATGCCATGTCTGATCTCATACATGTCATTGCATACATAATAGACCCCACTACCAAAGCATATAGAATTCTACTCATATGCTCTCTCTCTTCAGAAGTTGTCGGATAATCCTTCTTAGAGAGAGAAATTTCTTGGCTTATCGAAAGATAGCCCTTTTTGGAATTCTCCATGTTGAACCTCTTCAGCATAGTTTCTATTTACGGGGATTGGGATATACCAAGCATTCTTTTAAATCTATTCCTATAGATCTTCATCCCTAAGATGTAGGATGCTTCACCCAAGTCCTTCATGAAGAACTATGATAATAATCAGACTTTTATTCCTTATAGTGCGGAGATGTCATTCTTGATTAAGAGAGTATCGTCCACGTACAAAATAAAGAATACCACTGTTGGACCATTTATCCATTTGTAAATGCAGGATTCTTCTCCATTCTTAACGAAGCCATACGTTTTGATCACTTTATCAAAATACATGTTCCAACTCTGAGATGCCTGCTTCAATCCATAAATAGATCTCTGAAGCTTGCACACCTTGGACTCATCTATGGACGTGAACCCTTCATGTTGTATCATATACACCTCTTCGATCAGCTCTTCATTTAGAAAAATTATCTTCACATCCATCTGCCAGATCTCATAGTCCAGATGGGTAGCAATCGCAAGCATGATCCAAATGGACTTAAGCATTGCCACGGAAGAAAACATCTCATCATAGTCAATACCATAACGTTGACGATATCCCTTGGTAACCAGATGGGCTTTATAGGTCTCCACCTTTTCATCTACGCCTCTCTTTCTTTTGAAGACCTATTTACACCCAATGGATTTAATCCCTTCAGGTGGGTCAACTAATATCCATACATCATTGACCTTCATAGAATCCATTTTGGATCTCATGGCTTCTAGCCATTTCTCAGAGTCGGATCTCTGCTTCGCATCCATATAAGTGATTGGATCCTCATCATTCTCATCAAGTTCGATGGGATCACCATCCTGAACTAAGAATTCATAGTATTTATCTGGATAGTGGAGTACTCTATCGGATCATCTTAATGGTGTGGGTTCACTAGGCTTCGGATCTAATCTGATCAAATTCGACTTAGATTGAATATTCTGTGTCGAACTTTCTACCTATTGAACTTCATTAAGTTCAACCTTAGAGGAAACAGTTCCTTCACCAAGAAACTTCTTTTCCAAAAAGATTGCCCTAAGGCTGATGAACACCTTTTGTTCATTAGCATGGTAGAAATAGTATCCTTTGGTCTCTTTTGGGTACCCTATGAATGTACACTTATCAGACCTAGATTCAAGTTTATCTATAACTAATCGCTTGACATAAGCCGGACACCCCCAAATCCTAAGTTGTGAAAGTGCTAGCTTACGTCCTGTCCATATCTCATATGGGGTTTTAACTACAGACTTACTTGAAATCCTATTTAATAGATAACAAGCTGATTCGAGTGCATATCTCCAAAAGGATATCGGTAGGCTGGCAAATTCCATCATGGATCGGATCATGTTTAATAGAGTTTGATTCCTTCTTTCAGACATACTATTATACTGTGGTGTTTCAGGAGGAGTCCATTAGAAAAGAATTTCATTCTCTCCTAGATATGTAAAAAGCTCACCAGAAAGGTATTCTCCTTTTTGGTCAGACCAAAGAGTTTTAATACTCTTTCTAGTTTATTTTTCTACTTTACTTCGGAATCGTTTGAACATTTCAAAAGGATCCAACTTATGTTTCATCAGATAGACATATCCATATCTGGATAGATCATCTGTGAAAGTAATGAAGTAGACATATCCACCTCTAGCACTTATGCTCATTGGTCCATATACATCAGTATGTACTAGACCTAAGAGCTCATTGGCTCTCTCACCTTTTTCAATAAAAGTTGACTTGGTCATTTTATGAAGAAGATAGGACGCACAGGTTGAAAGTGATTCATAATCATTAACTTTGAGGATTTTCTCCTGAGTCAATTTGTTTATCCTGTTCTTGTTTATATGACTTAACCTATAGTATCATAAGTAGATATCTGATACACTATCTAATCTAGGATGCTTGCTAGTAGAATAGACTACATTAATAGATTGTGATAACATATATACACTATTATTCAATTGTCCATAGAAAGTAGTAACACCATTTATAATGACATTATAAACTCATTTCTTTATTGAAATTTCATAATTGTTTATAGCCAAAAGGCCTACAGAAATGATATTTAAAAAAAAATTAAGATAGAAATGACAATCACTAAGAACAACGGTATGAGATTCAAATATAAGTTTCAAAATTTCTAAAGCTAAAACTGAAACTGGTCTTCCATCTCCAACATTCAGCAATCTCTCACCTTGCTCGAATCTTCTACTGACCTGCAACCCCTGTAACAAATTGCAAATATGGTAAGGACTATCAATATCCAATACCCAGTTAGTAATATCATAAATATAAAAATTACAAGGAGTTATCATATAAATACCTTGCCCAGCAACAGCTTGCTTCTTTCTCTATCTGTTTGGATCCAGGGAGGTAATATACTGAGGATAGTTTCTCTTCCAGTGCCCCTGCTTCTTACAAAAGAAGCATTCGGCTTGACTCTTATCGAGCTTGGTCTTTGAGGTCTGAGCCTGCATAGGTGTCCTAGCATAAACATGCACCTTCTTGGCTTTCTTCTTCTTGTTCTTCTTTCCTTTCCCAAAGGATCGAGAACGAGAAGACAAACCTCCCACTAAGTTCACCGACTCCTTATGGAGTTGGTGATCCTTCTCAAAGTTCTGAAGTAATCCCAGTAACCCATGGTAGTCCACTTCAGGCTTTGACATTCTATAATATGTAAGGAATGGGAGATAAGACTTGGGTAGCGAGTTCAGTATTGCATCTTTCTTAAGTTATTTGTGCAAGGAAAAGTCGAGTTTGCTCAAGCACTCCATCAGCTCGATCATATACAATACATGATCAGTGACAGAGGCACCATCCCACATTTTGGCATTGAAGATGGCATAACTAGTCTTATGCCTCTCAACATCATCAGATGTGCCAAAAGAATCCTCTAACACTTGGAGCATTTTGTTTGGCTGAGCTATCTCAAACTTGCGACTGAACTCGTCGCTCATCGCAGCCAGCATAATGTAGTGCACCATGGTTCGGTCACTAAGCTACTTCTGATAAGTGTCTCTGACTGTTCCACGTGCATTGACAGTTGGCTCCTCAGGTGCAAGATTCATCAGCACATATAGGATCCGTTCATGCTCTAGGATAATCTTCAACTTTCGGTACCAGCTACTGAAGTTGGGTCCCATCAACTTATCATTGTCTAATAATGATCGGAGTGATAGAGAAGTGGCCATGTCTGAGCAAAGGAAAATCAAAATCTAATTAGTAATTGATTTATTAAATCTAAAGATTTAGACTTTAATCAAAAGGTTTCTTCTATTATTTTATTCGAATTGGTAGCCTCTACCTCCAATTCGAGGAATTATCCTAATTTCTTAGTGGATACTAAAATCCATATAGACTGTACACAAGTCCAACTTTGGTTGGCCCACCCACGTACATCTAAGGATAGGTTCATAATAAATTATTTTTTTAAATAATTTTTAGTAATTAAATTTTGCCCCATGCCCTGATTAGTTAGCTTTGGCCTTCTCAAAAAAGGATCCAGTTAGGTCCAACCATTAACATGACCATACTTAGTCCATCCAACCAATGAATGATCAGGCCTAACTTTGGTTGGCCCACCTAACCACTATTTAGAAAGATGTATCCAAGAGATCATATAATGAATGATAATTTCATTAATCGATAAGCACCAGGCCTTTGGGCCTCCAATGATTATCTAACTGATGGATCCATTATCATCCACTTTAATGGGAGGCTATGATCCAGTTATCATATAACTATTTTATTTTAGAAATCTAATAATTTTAGAGAATTTATTTATAGAAGTGAGTAGGTCAAATTAACCAGTTTGTCATGATCCTTCTACTGACTTCACCAAGTCAGCTTAAGGGAGACCACTAATAGGTTGAACTTGAAGCACCTAAATTAGTCACACTAATTTATCTAGCTGACATGGATTTGCTCGAATAGTTAAGCGATCCAATCAAAACATAATCTCACCAAGAGGTCAGGTAAGTTCGATCAATGAAAGGATCTACTAGACTTGCCTTAGACATCATCAGAAATGGTCAGGTAAGCGGGCTGCCAATTAAAATCCACTGGTCTGATTTACCTTAGACACCAACTGGTTTAATTAGTTTTAATTAGATCAACCTAATAGTTCATGCTAGACTACGTAGCTAAGAATCAAGTCCATCATGGGTCTTGTTAAAGACATGGACTTGACCAACTATAACTATTGTAATTGATCTAGAGAATCCTTGACCAAATCTAAGACAACAATTGATTAGATTTAGTCAATTCTCTAATTAAGTTCATTCTTTAATCTAACCCTAGGTCTAATCCAATTAATGGACCTAATCTCTACTAACCCATTTAACATAATGTGTTATGATTTGTATCTTAGGATCTTTAATTCACAATCCTAGATCCTAATCAATCAACTTCTTAATTCTCAATTAAGTTTTGAATTGAGAGTTGGGGTTCGACTTTTCAAAAATGATTTTCATATTTATAAAATATTTTTATAATATGGTCGTATCAACCAAGTTGCATGTTTGATTCATAATCAATATGCAAGTAAAATAAACATAAAACTACTTTAGATTTAATCTAAACAGGTTCATGTAATTAAAACAGTTTCAATAATAATCAATCATAAATCTTCCTAGATCAAATCTAACATATTTATGATGATTGAAATCAGATTAAAATATTTTTAATTAGATCATAAAATCTCTTAGATCTAATCTAAAATTTTATGATTAATATTTTAGATCAGCACGTACTAGGATAACCTATTCACTATAAGAGATAAACCTTATAGTAGGACAACCTTATGGCAGTCCGTATAATCTAAAATTTTTATTTTATTATTATTATTTTTAATTTTAGATTTAATAATAAAATTACAAATTAGGTCTAATCTAAGAAATAATTTAGGCATGCACAAAAATTATATAATAAGAACCTAGGCTCTGATATTAATTGAAGGAACCAGATCTAGGGTTTCATAGGTAGATCTTAAAACTTTTTCAAGATCTTGTAGTGAAAGACTTAAATAAATCAAAAATTTATTTAAATAATCATATAAATACCTAGATATCAGATTTATTACATGATCAAGGTATGATATTAAATCAAAAATTAAAATTAAATAAGAAAAAAAGATTGATCAAGTTAACCTAGATCTACACTACATCAAATGTAGGTATGAAGTTTATAGATCAGATCAATTATCTGAGCAAGTTTAGATGTTCTAACTTGCTGATCTAGACTTGAGGATGAAGTCACAAGCCGCACATGCATCTGGCCTCTAGGAGTCGTCCACACGAGCCTATGATCTTTGATCTGAAGTTTGATGCAGGAAATCAACACAGCATGCTAGTACTGTGCTGATCCTTCTTTGATGGTCGATCTGATGCTCCCTTCTTCAAAATTTGGACTCTCCAAAATATGAGAAGGAAGATGAGAGTTTCTGATATGAGACTCTCTCAAAAAAAAACTCAAAAGAAAGGAGGAGAGATTGAAAATAAAATAGCCCTAAAAGAAGATCCTCTTCTTCCTCTCTTTTCTCTCACCTAGACATCTAGTTTGGTGCCTATAGAACCCCCATGCCTAAGGACCCTCTTCCTCTAATTTTTGCACACTCCAAACCTCTCCCAAAGCTTTGTATTTTATAAAAAAATTAGAACAAAATTTATCCCATAAATAGAAAAAAAGAAGAGTCCAAGTTAGGTCAAATTCCTAGACTAGGAATATCCAAACATAGGAAGTTGTTGGGGCGCCCAAGAGTTGGGTGCCTCCTCGATAATTTTTGGTGTAGACCAGCAAGGAAGAATGAATAAAAAAGAATATTATTTTCATAAAATAATAGAATAATTAATTAAAAAAGGGGGCGGTACTTAAGGGAAGATGTTTTGGTCAATAAGGATTCTATCTCATAGAATTCTAAGCAAAATCAATTCCTCCTTTGACTTGGTCTGCCACCTAACTTTCAAATATGACTTGGAGGGAGAGAGGGGGCATGAAAATCAAGAAGAAAGGGATTTTCCAAAAAAAATACCTAAAAAATAGGTATGTAGGGCGTTGGGATCAAGGTGGCGTAAGGAGATAGGGAGTCCTAGTCACACTAGGACTTCTATTTTGACTTGGTCAAACAAGATCTTTTAATCAAATAAAATAAAGATTAAACCAACCCAATTAAATAAGGCCCATTTAAGAACTTAATTAAATTAGATTTAATTCTAATTTATTTTCTAATCAAATTAAAAAATTGGGTTAATCCGAGTCCTAGTTAGACTAGGACTAGTTCTTCATTTCACTTGGCTTATCCAATAAACCAATTGGACTTGATCCAATCAAGTCCAAACTAAATCTAATTAAATTATATTTAATTAGACTTAATCTCACCCTATTGGTTTAATCAAATTAAGTCAATTAGTAATTCAATTGCTAATCAATCCTCCTACAATACTTGCACTAGGTCAAACATCAATGGTATTGATTATTTAACCCTAGAATGATTATTAATCATTGATCAACCATCTGATCAGATCGTAAGCTCTAATATGTGTGACCTCATAGGTCTGAACCTAAGTCGGTAGCATAGAAATAAATTTTTTTATCAATCGAAGTGACCATCTAGCAATGATATCCGACGGTCGGATAGGTCGAAGGTGTAGAACACCATCCTTAGAACTCATGCAGATATAGTTTCCATATAATTCATCCTCTTGATCATGATACTCATAGGACATATCAGAGTTCAACTGTCAACTTTGATTAGATTGTCCACATTGTATTTCAAAATACCAAATCCATCTGATGGATTATCCTGGTCAAGATTTTGCTATATTGAAATACAGTGATACATTCTTCTCTAACTCTTGAAGTGGTCAATTCCATCTTGATCACACTCCGACTTTGTAAGTACTTGACTATGCTCAGAAGCCTTTCATTGCTAAATTAGAAATTTAGTTAGTCCGGTACCAAAATACAGTGAGTTGCTTTCAAGTCACTGAGGTGATCTCAGGTCTAAGAGATACTTATACCTATATCCCATCAGAAACATTCTTAACAGCAGAATGCTCTGGAGTTGATCACATTCAATGATGATGTACCCATACATCTCACCTATATGTCATATCAATGTCTCCATACACCTTGGTTAAGAGGACAATCAACCTATATGGCATATAGCAACCTATGCTCGATAGACGCTATCATCCTAATTAATAGTCTATCATTTGGTCGTGAATAAATTTAAGGACTAATCGATAAATCCTCTCTTTATCGAAACTAAATAGTCTCAAGGACTTTATCACAACAATGAAATTCATTAGAAGATGTAAACTTATGATGAAAAAAGATGCTAAAATATTTTTTATTAATTAATAAATTAATTATAATATCTCAATCGTCAATAGGCTGACGATTGGCTTTGGGACATAATTCTCAATAGAAAAAATTTGATTTGATTTTATTTTATTTTTGGCAATGAAGTACCACCTCTCTGCATTCTCATAGAAGCATTTTGTTTCTCTTATTGTTCATACTCTCCTCCAAAATAGAAATTCTGCCATGCAGAAATTGGAGGCCGTTGGAATTGTCCAAACTTTTGTATGCCTTAATCCTTTCAACACCTAGCTCTCTATCTCTTAAGGAACTTGTTAGTGCAATTAACCAACCCCTCACCATGTGGCAACACCAAATGAGCTTGATTTGGACCAGCCTACCATAGGACCTCATTATAAAAGCAATTTTTTGGACCTTAGAAGACTTGGAGCTAGCAACCAAAAGGCTCCAAATAGGAGGAGGTGGCAACTAGGATGAGAGAGAGTGCCTGGAAAGGGGGCGGCCACACTATGGATAGGGTTAGGAGGGCACCTAGGGTTTGATGGCGCTTGGAATTTCTTGCTTCTAGGTGATGGCTAGGGTTTGTCCAAGCAAGTGGGGCAGTAACCAGAGAGAAAGAGAGAGACTAAGAAGAGAGGGATAGGGAGAAAATAGTTTTGTATTCATTGGATTATTGAAAAACCCTAATACATTATATATATATACAAAGCCAATGTGGCCCATTCCAAAAACTCCCATGGCTAATCCAATGAGGTTAAGTTAATCCCAAGCCCATGTACATCTATGACTTGACTCAATCTCAACCTATGGATCCAAGCCTAACCCAATACAAGTTAGCCCCTTAGCGCCCAAATCCACCAAACCTTGAAACCTTGAAGGCTGATAGCCTTCAGCCCAGGGCCCAAACTTGCCCTATTAAGCCCATGATCACCTCATGGGCTCCAAACCTTAGCCTTTATCTTGGTCACCTGATGCTTGAGAGCACCACATAAGGTTCTACAACCTCTACCTTGGTGCTCCAAGCTCTCAGCAAATCCATCCTGTCCATCAAATACATCAGTGCCACATATCTGTGAAAGCTATCCATGGAAGAACCTTCATCAATGCATTAGCTGGATTCTCCTTGGTATGAACATTCACCAGCTCTACCTCGCCATCCTCCACAAGCTCTTTAATCTGGTGGTATTTAATATCAATGTGCTTTGTTCTTGCATGGCAGATAGAATTTTGTGCAAATAGGAGTGCACTCTAGCTGTCGTAGTGCACCATGATGGCCTCTTGTGCAAGGCCCATCTCCAATGCCAATCCCTTCAGCTATAGGGCCTCTTTCACTACCTCTGTAATGCCGATATACTCTACCTCAATGGTGGACAAGACTGTGATAGGCTGCAAGTATGATCTCCAAGAAATGGGACCTCTGTTCAAGCAAAACACGAATCCTGTCATCGAATGTTGGGTATCCACATCTCCACCAAAATCCTCATCCATGAACCCTTCTATCTACCCGCAAGCCTCCTTGAAAATGTTGGAGTATCCCTCAGCACCTTCTTGCTATTTATAGCTGATGCCGATTCCAACTAATCTAGCCAAGTACCTGAAGATGCTCTTCAGTGCCCGTCAATGCTCCCTATCAAGCTGTGCCATGAATTTGCTCACCTGACTAACAGCATGGGCTAAATCTGGCCTATAACACAGTATGGTGTACATCAAACTTCCCACACTAGAAGTGTATGGAACTCTCTCTATCTCCCAAGCTTCTCCTTAATCTATGGCGACAAGATCTTTGAAAGTCTGATGTAACCGGCAAGTGGCAATGCTATCGGTTTGGCTTCCTTCATCTTGAATCTTTTCAAAACCTTTCAAATATAATTATTCTGAGATATATGCAGCACCTTCTTGGCCTGATTTTTAAAGATTTCCATGCCTAAGATCTTTCTTGCAGGTTCCAAATTCTTCATCTCAAACTTTCAAGACAACGCAGCTTTCAATTCCTGCACAACTTTCTTACTATTGTATGCTATGAGTATGTCATCTACATACAAGAGTAAAAACATCCTAAACCCATCCTCTGGAGATTGAATATACATGCAAGGATAAATTCACGTCTAAAAAGGCCAATGCTTCTCATGAAGGTGTTGAAGCACTTGTATCACTGCCTTGGTGATGGCTTCAACCTGTACAGCGACTTCTATAGCAAACATACATTTCCTTCTATTCTAGGTTCTCTGAACCCTGGTGGCTACTTCATGTAGATGCTCTCCAAATATTCATGGAGGAATGTCATCTTGACATCCATCTGCTCCAACTCTAAGTCCCATGCTGTAATGATGCTCAATAGCATCTTGATCGACATATGCCTGACAACCGCAGAGAATACTTCATTGAAGTCGATGCCTTCCTTCTGGAAGTATCCTTTGGCCACCAATCTTGCTTTGTACTGAATACCACTCTACTCTGAAGGCCCATCCTTGCATTGGAAAATTCATTTGCAACCAATGGTTTTCTTTTCCTATGGCAACTGCACCAATTGCCACATCTGGTTCTTATGGAGAGACTGCATCTCCTCAGCCATAGCTTGAACCTATCTCTCTCTATCTTGGCTCTCCACAACCTCCTCATAGGTGTAGTAATCTCCATTTGCTATCATTAGGGCATATGACACTGAATCTCTAAAGCTATATCAATCCAGCTGTCACACATTCCTCTTTGACTTATGCAGTACAACACCGATGTCAGTTCTTGATCCAGCTTGCTCCTACTGGACCTCCTATCTCCTAACCCAATTTCAGTCCTCTCCACCTATGAAGACTCCTTTGGAGAGTGCTTCATCTGAAACTCAAGTCCTCCAGGTGTACCTATAAGTGGCAAAATAGAATAAGAGATTAGTTATCCAGTGCTGCTCTGCTGGATCTCCTGCTACTCCTATTATCCTACCATGCCATCTCGCCTTTGGAGAACTAATTTTTCATCAAAAGCCATATTTCTACTGATGATGAGCTTCTTCTCCAAGGGATCCCATAGCTAGTATCTCTTAACACCTTGCGGATATCCCAGGAATACCATCTCCTTTGCATTGGCATCTAATTTGCTCCGCTCACTAGCACCAATGTGCACAAATGCTATGCACCCAAACACCCTTAGATAGTTTAGGTTTAAACTCCGAACCATTTCTCCTCTAGAATTCCTCCATCTAACTTTATGTGAGGTCACTGATTCACCAGATAACAGGCTGCATTCACTGAATCCTCCTAGAATGTCTTAGGAAGCCTTGCCTATGGCCTCATGCATCTTGCTTTCTCCATAAGGGTTCTATTCATTCTCTTGGCCACCCCATTTTGCTGAGGAGTCTCTCTCACCAAGAAGTATCTTTTGATGCCACACTCCTCATAAAAAATTTGAAAAACCTTGCTGGTGTACTCTCCATTGTTGTTAGACTGTAGACACTTTACACTACTATCCTATTCCTTCTCTATCTCAGCCTTCTAAACTTTGAATTTGATGAAGACTTCTGATTTTTCTCTCATAAAGTAGACCTAAATCTTCCTCGAGAAATAATCTATCTGGGTCAAGAAGTATCTTGCTCTATTTCTGACTGAAACTGGAGCCGGTCCATACACATAAGTGTGAACTAACTCTAATAGGGCTGCACTACGAGCTGTACTGACCGCAAACTGAACTCTTCTATATTTTTTCATCTAGTATGCCTCATAAAGCTCTAGAACTTCTTCACCTAGATCAGGGATCAGTCCTATTTTGCTCAGCCCCTTTAGCTGATTTAGTTTATGCTGCACAAGAGGATCCTCTACCCAAACTTTTTATATGGAAAAGCTTCCTTTTCTATCAAACTTCTCAAAATCTATCTTTATGCTACCCTCCATGACTGGATCCAAGTCAAATAATAGTAAAATTACCAAGATAGATGAGAAATACCTTGATAGGATCTTGCTAAAATTTCAGCCTTTGTAGATCTTTTGTTTCTGCTTTCTCCTTCCTTCTCCATGCGATCCGTACTCTGATACCAATTGTAAGAGCAATTCTTTGGACCTTAGGAGACTTGGAACCAGCAACCAAGAGGCTCCAAATAGGAGGAGGCGGTAACTAGGATGAGAGAGAGTGCTTGGAAAGTGGGAAGCCATGCTATGGATAGGGTTAGGAGGGCGCCTTGGGTTTGATGGCACCTAGAACTCCTTGCTTCTAGGTGGTGGCTAGGGTTTGTTCAAGTAAGTGGGGTAGTAACTAGAGAGAAAGAGAGAGATTAGGAGAGAGAGGGATAGGGAGAAAATAATTTTGTATTTATTGGATTAGTGAAAAGCCTTGATACATTGTATACATATACAAAGCCAATGTGGTGCAACCTAAAAACTCCCATAACTAACCCAATGAGATCAAGTTAATCCCAAGCCTATGTACACTCATGACTTGACTCAATCTCAACCTATGGATCCAAGCTTAGTCCAATACAGGTTAGCCCCTCAAGATCCAAATCCACTGAATCCTGAAACCTTGAAGGCTAATAGCCTTCAACCTAGGGCCCAAACTAGGCCTAGTAAGTCCATGATCACCTTATGGGCTCCAAACCTTGGCCTTTACTTTGGCCACCTGATGCTTGGGAGCACCACACAAGGCTCTACACTCATCACAACTGGAAAGGCCACCTGTCAATGATCTTCAAGACAACATGACTAGATATCATATCGATATTTAACTAACTTTCCGGTATCAACATCAAGGGCATATTAGGATTAAGCCAACTTCTTGCTCACGATGGTATTTAACCAACTTTCCTATATCGGCATCGAGTGCACATCGGCATTAAACCGACCTCATGTTGATCTTAGTAAAATCTTGGAGTGAGCTTTCCTCCATATGATCCAACCCATGATCTCTTCACAGATGTCAAGGCTATTATAACCAATTTCTAACAAACTAAGGTAGTTATCCAAAATTGCCTAATAAATTTGATCGTCCTAATCAGGTGGTTATAAAATCACTTAACAAACTCTTCTATATAAAGGGGAGAGGTGGATCCTCTGAAGCTAAGTTGATGCTTGGATCCACCAAGCTAAAACTTTGCTCAATTCTCTAATTCCTCTACAAAAGCAACCTAAAGTTTCATCCTTTCCATCTTTCTCAATTCATGATACGTTTTCTTTTCATCTTTTTTTCACTATATGTTCTCAAGCTCCAGTTGACTTAATCGTCGGATGGTCCTAAACTAGAGGATCTTTTCTTTGATTTTAGGAGTTCTATTATAGATTCATCACCAGAATCATAGCATTTGGCTCTCCAGCTCAATGTAAAACTAACCTCAACTTCTTTATCTGGAGTGTCGTAGTAATAGATTGGTACTAGAGGAAGGGCTATCCTAAATTTTGGTGGAAAAATGGTGAAAACAAGAGTATAGAATAACTCTTTACCATCACCATCTTCACCAGGATGTCTACTAGAATCTCTTCAACCCCCTATTGCCATTGAGTCTCACCAATTCAATCTCTTATGTTTAGCAATTCCAAGCTCTCACTGTACTGTGCAATAACTCCAATGCATAACATAGTAGTAGTAAGAAATAGTTCTCCTAGAAGCTCTATCTCAACATAGCTAGCAACCTCGCATGGAAGATCATGGACCAATTTACTAAGATCTCCATCATCATTTCACTCAAACTACCAAGTCTTCTAAAGAGGAATCAACCCCTACTAGGGGAAGATTACACAAAGGGGAAGATTTGGAACAAAAAGTTTGAGAGATTGAGTGTAGGTTGATGGAGGGTCAATTTTGAAATCAATCCCAAAGTAAAGAAAATTTTGATCTTCGATCTCCTTTCTCCTAGGAAAACTTGAGTGTGCCGGTTCCTTCCCATTTCAAGACGCCTGTAATAGAGTCATTTGATGGCTCTTCTAATCCATTGGATCATTTATAGGGTTACAAAATCCTCATGATGTTGCAAGGGGTGTCTAATGCCCTACTCTGTCTTGCTTATCCTGCTATCCTCAAGAAATCAAAAAGGTTGTAGTTTTCTGGATTCCAATCAGTATCTATATTCTCCTTCAAATAATTGGGAAAGATGTTTCTAGCCCACTTCGATAATAACAGACCTCAACCAAAAAATATCGACTGTCTTTTTACTATACAATAGTAAGAAGGAAAATCTCTCTGTATGTGGCGCATTTCGATATAGCCATACTTGAAGTTAGAAACTTCAATGGGTCCATCACCATGTCTACTTTGAAGCAGGGACTTAAGAACAACCGCTTGATCTTTTCTCTTGACAAAAACATTCTAAGTATGCCGATCTACTTGCTCGAGCCTAAAAATATGCTCAAGCTGAGGAAGTAGAAAATATTCATCCATAGGGGAAGAGGGAAAAGAATGACAACAAACGACCTTGAGAGGAGGATCCTAGAGCTCCACAAGAAGAGATCTCTAGCCAACCTCAGAAGAACCTAAGGCCACAGAGTCCACCTTGGCATTTTGATACTTACACCCCTTTGTTTGCTCCTCATGCCCAGATTCTAATAGAAATTGAAGGTCAAGGGTATCTTCATCAGCTAGACTCAATGAAAGCTCCACCAATAAAAGGGGATAAGAAGAAATACTGCTACTTTCATCATGACCATAGACATGAAATAGAAGACTGCAAACAACTCCAGGACGAAATTGAAGCCTTGATCCGTCGAGGTTACTTGGCTAAATATGTTCATGATTGGATAGGCAAAGCTATTGAACCTCGGCAAAAGACTGATGAGGAGATTGAACGTAATTGACCTACTACTGGAGTTATTAATATAATTTCAGATTTTGCTAACCAAGGAGTAGTGACTGAAGATCCTTCTCCTAAAAGACAATACACTGGGGATGTAATTTTATTTTTAGATGATGATGTCAAAGAAATTCAAATTCCTCACAATGAGGCTATCATCATAGAAATGATGATAGCCAATTATGATGTAAAAAATATATTTATTGATAATGAAAGTTCTGCTGATCTATTATTTTATGATGTCTTTCAAAAAATAAATTTGGCAAGTCAGATAAAGCAGATCAGCACTCCACCCGCTGAAGTTTTTGTTGACTCAATGGTAGTTGAAAGAGAAATTACTTTGCCAGTAATAGTATGATAAGAACCCCTTTAATCAACTATGCAACTCACTTTTTTAGTTGTCAAAGTGTTGTTGGCTTACAATGCTATCCTTGGCCGACCAAGACTTAATGCCCTCAAAGCTATAATTTCTACTTACTATCTATTGGTTCGATTTCCAATAAGAGAAAGTAGTGGAGAGATGCATGGAGATCAAATGCTTGCCAGACGATGTTTTTTAATGGCTACAAAGTAATGAAGCTAGTAGAAACCCTGCCAATTAAAGGACCAAAGTATAAAGATGAGATCAAAAATCGAGATGAACCGGCTGAGCGGCTTATAGCAATTCCACTTGGTGAGGATCCTAAAAAGACTATCCAAATTGAATCTCAGCAACTCCCAATATGGGACAACAACTGATTTTCTTTCTTCGAGCCAATAATGATGTCTTTGCCTGATTAGCTTTAGACATGCCTGGGATACCAGCCAATGTTATTGAGCATAAATTAAATGTTGATTTAAAGTATCGCCCAATTCAGCAAAAGAAAAGAAGCTTTGCTCCAGAACCATAAAAAGCTATAGATGAAGAAGTTGATAAGCTTTTAAAAGCAAGTTTTATTAGAGAAGCCCATTACCCAAAGTGGATAGCTAATGTTGTTATGGTCAAAATAGCAAATAGTAAGCGAAGGATCTGTATTGACTATACCAACCTCAACAAAGCCTGTTCAAATGATAGCTTTTCTTTACCAAAAATAGACCAGCTTATTGATGCCACTTAGGGATATAAGATCTTAAATTTTATGGATGTTTTTTCTAGCTATAACCAAATCAGGATGGCAGTAGAAGATAAAGAAAAGATAGCCATTATCATTGAAAGAGGTTTGTATTGTTATAAAATGATGCCTTTTGATCTTAAAAATATAGGAGCTACATACCAACATCTTATCAACAAAATCTTCAAGTAGTAGATTGGCCGTAACATGAAAGTATACATTAACAATATACTAGTAAAGAGTACTAAAGTAAATCGGCATATAACCGACTTGGAAGAAGCTTTTAGGGAGCTTTGAAAGCATCAAATGAAGCTCAATTTGGACAAGTGAGCCTTTGGCATGACATCAAAAAAATTCATTGATTTTCTGGTGACTCAAAGGGGAATAGTGGCGAATCCCAAAAGAATCTGAGCATTACTAGAAATGAAGTATCCAAGCACTATAAAACAAGTACAATAACTCACCAGATGGGTGGCAGCACTCGGTCGATTCATTTTTAGGTTGGCTGAAAAATGCATTTCTTTTTTTCAAAATCTTGAGTTAAGAATATTATGTTGAAAAAAGTGTTTCAAATTTGATCCATAGTGAGCCCATAGTGGAAGAGAAGCCCAAGGTCTGACAAGGCCTGCAGCATAGCATGGTCCAAGCGGGTGCTGCCTAGCGTATGCGGTCGTGACCCAGGCATGTAGGCGTGGCCCAAATGCACCTCATGGTCCACCATGAACCACCATGTCCAAGTGCGTGCACAATCTAGGAGGGAGTAGACTAGGCATGGTCCATGTATGGTTCACGTGTGGTCCATGTGCCCCTAGTGGCATTTCAGGTGGTCCATGCCTCACGTGTAGACCTCTTAGAGGTGCACCATGATTTCATGTAGTGCATAGGCATGGGCACATAATCGGATGGTCTTAGGGGCTTGCAGTCTTGATTGGATGGCTAGGAAGGATTCTGGAGTCTTAAAAGGAGTCTAAACACCTACTGGGACTCAGATTGAAGCCTTTAAAAAGGCCCTGATAGCCTATGGAGCTGGATGTAGCCGGTAAGCATTGGCAGAGGTGCAGGCAGAGCATCGGTAGAGGGCTGGGTGGTAGAGCAGGGCATCGGATAGCAATAGAGATTCTCCTTATAGGAGAGAGAGCTTTATGAGGAGGTTATTTTGTGCTTCTTATTGAGAGAGAGGGATTGATATATAAAAGTTAAGAAGATATGATCTTCTTTTGTAATTTTTTTTTTCTCATAGTGAAGCTTGCATGCCCCATATAGATAAGTTTTAGACTGATCCATGTATTTGATTGTGTCTTTTGTTTATATCTCTTCTTTTTTTATATTGTGGTATCGACATCATCATAGTTGATTGAGATTGAAGAAGATGGAGAAGAAAGGCTCAATCAAGATAGAGATCAACCAGTATGATGGAAAGAGCAATTTCTTTCTATAGAAAGCAAGGGTGAAGGATGTGATCATCCATCAAAGATTGATTAATGCTCTCTTGTGCGAGGAGAAGTCGGCTATCATGGAGGCAAAGGATTGAAAGTGGCTTCAGATATAGATGGTGAGTATGATCTACTTATACTTGATAGATGATGTGGTGATGATCTATGTGCTTAGCAAGACTTTTTTGATGATGTGTGGTAGAAGCTCGAGAAGATGTATATGATGAAGTCACTTATTAACGCTCTCTTTCTCTGGAAGCATTTCTACTAGTTACAAATAAGCTAGGGATAGAACATGCAAGAGCATCTCAACAACTTTTAAAAGATCCTCATCGATCTCTTCAGTATTAGTAAAAAAATTGAGAAGAATAGAGCATTGGTCTTGCTTTCATCACTTTCTTTCCCTTTTGAGTCTTTGGTTGAAGGAATCAGATCTAGGATTTTAAAGATAGATCTTGAAACTTTTTCAAGATCTTGCAGCGGAAGACTTAAATAAATCTAAAATTTATTTAAATAACCATATAAATATCAAGATCTTAGATCTATTGCATGATTAAGGTATGATATTAAATTAAAAATTAAAATCAAATAAGAAAAAAAAATATTGATCAAATCAACCTAGGTCTATACTACATCAAATGAAGGTATGAAGTTTATTGATCAGATCTATTATCTGAGCAAGTTTAGATGTTCTAACTTACTAATCCAGGCTTGAGAATGATGTCATGAGCCACACACACATTCGGTCTCAAGGAGTCGTCCACACGAGCCTACGATCTCTGATATGAAGTTCAATGCAGAAAATCAGCACAGCATGCTAGTACTGTGCTGATCCTTCTTCGACGATTGATCTGATGCTCCCATCATCAAAATTTGGACTCTCCAAAATATAAAAAGAAAGATGAGAGTTTTCTGATCTGAGACTCTGTCAAAAAAACTCAAAAGAAAGGATGAAAGATTGAAAATAAAACAGCCCTAGAAGAAGACCCTCTTCTTCTTTTCTTTTCTCTCACCTAGACACCTAGTTTGGTGCCTATGGAACCCCCATGCTCAAGGACCCTCTTTCTCTGATTCTTTTACAACCCAAACCTCTCCCAAAGCTCTATATTTCACAAAAAAATTAGAATAAAATTTGTCCAATAAATAGGAAAAAGAAGAGTCCAAGTTAGGTCAAATTCCTAGACTAGGAATATCCAAACATGAAAAGTTGGTGGGGTGCCCAACTCTTGGGCACCTCCTCCATAATTTTTGGCATAGACCAACAAGAGAGGGTGCATAAAAAAGGAGATTATTTTCATGGAATAAGAGAAAAAATAATTAAAAGAGAGGGCGGCACTCAAGGGATGATGTTTTAGTCCATAAGGATTCTATCTCATAGATTCCTAAGCAAAATCAATTCCTCCTTTGACTTGGTCTTCCACCTAACTTCCAAATATGACTTGGAGGGAGAGAGGGGGCATGAAAATTAGGAAGAAAGAGATTTTTCATGATAAATACCTAAAAAATAGGTATCGAGAGGCATTGGGACCAAGGTGGTGCAAGGAGATAGGGAGTCCTAGTCACACTAGGACTCCTATTTTGACTTGGTCAAACAAGATCTTTTAACCAAATAAAATTAAGATTAAACCAACCTAATTAAATAAGATCCTAATCCATTTAAGGACTTAATTAAATTAAATTAAATTAGATTAAATTTTAATTTATTTTTTAATCAAATTAGAAAATTGGGTTAATCCAAGTCCTAGTTAGACTAGGACTAGTTCTTCCTTGCACTTGAAATTATCCAATAAACCAATTAGACTTGATCCAATCAAGCCCAAACTAAATCTAATTAAATTATATTTTATTAGACTTAATCTCAACCTATTGGCTTAATCAAATTAAGCTAATTAGTAATCCAATTGCTAATCGATCCTCCTACAATACATGTATTAGGTTAAACACCAATCATATTGATTGTTTAACCATAGAACGATTCTTAATCATTGATCAACCATATGATCAGATCGTAAGCTCTAATGTTTGTGACCTTATTGGTCTAAACCTACATTGATAGCATAAAAATAAATTTCTATACCAATCAAAGTGACCACCTAGCAATGATACCCGACGGTCGGATAGGTCGAAGGTGTAGAACACTATCCTTAGAACCCATGTCGATATAGTTTTCATATAATTCATCCCCTTGACCATAATACTTGTAGGACACATCAGAGTTCAACTGTCAACTCTGATCAGGTTGTCCATATTATTTTTTAAAATATCAAATCCATCTAATGGATTATCCTAGCCAAAATTTTGCTATATTGAAATATAGTGATACATTCTTCTCCAACTCTTAGAGTGGTCAATTCCATCTTGATCACACTCCAACTTTGCAATACTTGACTATGCCCAGAAGCCTTCCATTGCTGAATTAAAAATTTAGTTAGTCTGGTACCAAAGCATAATGAGTTGCTTGCAAGTCACTGAGATGATCTCAGGTCTAAGGGATACTTATATCTCTATCCCATCAAAGACATTCTCGATAGCAGAATGCTTTGAAGTTGATCACATTCAATGATGATGTACCTATACATCTCACTTGTATGCCATACCATTATCTCCATACACCTTGGTTAAGAGGACAATCAACCTATATGGCATATAGCGATCTATGCTCGATAGACGCTATCGTCCTAATTAACAGTCTATCATTTGGTCATGAACAAATTTAAGGACTAATCGATAAATCCTCTCTTTATCGAAACTAAATAGTCCTAAGGACTTCATCACAATAATGGAGTTCATTAGAAGATGTAAACTTATGATGAAAAAAGATGCCAAAATATTTTTTATTAATTAATAAATTAATTATAATATCTCAACCATCAACAGGCTGATGATTGGCTTTGGAACATAATTTCCAACAACTCCTACTTATCCTAAAGCCACTTGGCATAGTATCTAATACCCATCTTCGACTTATGGTTGTCAAACTCCTTGATTGCCAGGGCTTTAGTGAAGGGGTCGGCTAGGTTCTTCTTTTCGTCGATCTTTTGAGGGTCGATGTCACTATGATCCATGATCTCATGGATCAAATAAAAGCGGCACAGAATGTACTTTATTCACTGGTGTACCTTCGGTTCCTTTGCTTGAGCTATGGCGCCAATGCTGTCGCAGTAGAGTAGGATTGAACCATCAATGGAGGATGTTACTTCGAGCTCGATGTGAACTTTTTCAGTCATACAGCTTTCTTTGCTGTATCTGATGCTTCCATATACTTTGCTTTGCAAATAAAGTCAGCCACTGTATGCTGCTTGAAATTTTTTCAACAGATGGCTCCACCATTTAGAGTAAAGATATACCCCGATACACTTTTACTATCATCATGATCAGATTGAAAGCTGAAGTCTATAAATCCCATAAGCTTCAGATCTAACTCACCATAAATTAACCATTGGTTCTTAGTATTTCTCAAATACTTAAGGATGGTTTTAACCATCTTTCAGTGATTTTCTCTAGGGTCAGACTGGTATCTACTTAATACTACTTGTGAGTAAGCCACGTCTGGTCTCATACATGTCATTGCATACATAATAAATCCCACTACTGAAGCATATAAAATTCTACTCATACGCTCTCTCTCTTTAGGAGTTGTCGGACAATCCTTCTTAGAGAGAGAAATTTCTTGGCCTATCGAAAGATAGCTCTTTTTGAAATTCTCGATGCTGATCCTTTTCAGCATAGTTTCTATGTACGTGGTTTGGGATATACTAAGCATCTTTTTAGATCTATTGCTATAGATCTTCATCCCTAGGATGTAGGATGCTTCACCCAAGCCCTTCATGGAGAACTGTGATGACAACATGACTTTTATCCCTTATAGTGTAGAGATGTCATTTTCGATTAGGAAAATATCGTCCACATACAAAATAAGGAATACCACTACTAGACCATTTGTCCATTTATAAATGCAGGATTCTTCTCCATTCTTAACAAAGCCATATGTTTTGATCACTTTATCAAAATACATATTCCAACTCTGAGATGCCTGCTTCAATCCATAAATGGATCTCTGAAGCTTGCATACCTTAGACTCATCTATGAATGTGAATTCTTCAGATTGTATCATATACACCTCTTCAGTTAGCTCTCCATTTAGAAAAACTATCTTTACATCCATCTGCCAGATCTCATAGTCCAGATAGGCAGCAATGGAAGCACGATCCGAATGGACTTGAGCATTGCCATAGGGGAGAACGTCTCATCATAGTCAATACCATAACATTGATGATACCCTTTGGCAATCAGATAGGCTTTATAGGTCTCCACCTTTTTGTCTATGCTCCTCTTTCTTTTGAAGACCCATTTACACCTAATGGGTTTAACCCCTTCAGGTAGGTCAACAAATGTCCATACATCATTGACCTTCATGGAATCCATTTCGCATCTCATGGCTTCTAGCCATTTCTCAGAGTCGAGTCTCTGCATCACATCCATATAAGTGATCGAATCCTCATCATTTTCATCAAGTTTTATGGGATCACCATCCTAGACCGAGAATCCATAGTATCTATCTAGATGTGGGATACTCTACCAGATCATCTTAATGGTGTAGGTTCACTAGGTTTCGAATCTGATCTAATCAAATCCAACTTATGTTCAACATTCTATGTCGGACTTTTTACCTATTGAACTTCATCAAGTTCAACCTTAGAGGCAACAGTTCCTTCATCAAAAAACTTCTTTTTTAAAAAGATTGTCCTAAGGCTGAAGAACATCTTTTGTTCATCAGTATGGTAGAAATAGTATTCTTTGGTCTCTTTTGGGTATCCTATGAATGTACACTTGTTAGACCTAGATCCAAGTTTATCTATAACTAACCATTTGACATAAATTAGGCACCCCCAAACCCTAAGGTGTGAAAGGGCTGGCTTACACCCTATCCATATCTCATATGGGATTTTAACTATAGACTTACTTGCAACCCTATTTAATAGATAACAAGATGATTTAAGTGCATATCCCTATAAGGATATCGAGAAACTGACAAATTCCATCATGGATCGGATCATGTCTAATAGAGTCTGATTCCTCCTTTCAGATACACCATTATACTATGGTGTTTCAGATGGAGTTCATTGGGAGAGAATTTTATTCTCTCCTAGATATGTGAAAAATTCGCCAGAAAGATATTCTCCTCCTCGGTCAGATCGAAGAGTTTTAATACTCTTTTCAGTTTATTTTTCTACTTCGCTTTGGAATTGCTTGAACATTTCAAAAGAATCTGACTTATGTTTCATCAGATAGACATATCCATATCTGGATAGATCATCTGTGAAAGTGATAAAGTAGACATATCTACCTCTAGCACTTATGCTCATTGGTCCACATACATCAGTATGTACTAGACCTAAGAGCTCATTGGCTCTCTCACCTTTTTCAGTGAAAGGTGACTTGGTCATTTA
>QRFJ01006964.1:0-19722 GCA_006176705.1 Cocos nucifera
GATCTTCTCTAGCTAAATTTTCTTTAAGAGTTTGAACTTCTTTGGAATTGACATACGTCAAAGCTCTTCATCCCTCCACGTGTGTTAGATATATGTGCCCTACAAGCCAGAATTGACTGACACTTGTAATACACTTCTAAGGGCAAATTTATAATTTTGACTATAATCAATAAAATGGATTATTTTCTATCACATATGTGTATTTAGTGTCTGTGATACATCCTTTGAGTTAATGGTAATGATAATTCATATTTTCAAGAGTTGAAAATTTAAGACATGAATAATCATTATTAACTCATAAAATGCTTCCGACCATAGGATCATCACGAGGATGGTGATTGATCCGAAAGGTTGGTGTACAATTGCTTCTCTTTAGTAGATGAGTCTTGAGTCTACGGTGTGGAGACATCGGAGCGAGAGTACAGGTACTCGTTAGAGAATGAGGGCACTGAGCGTGACCATCTCGAGTAGTCATTAGGAAGTCTACCTTCTCGTCAATGACTGACTCGATGCTGTAGTAGTGTGTCTGGTTCTTTGACCTGAGATGCATCGACAGTTCACCTTGAGGGTGTTATAGTTTGACTACACCATTACTCGATCTCCTAGCCATTCGAAATCCTGAGGTGTATGTTGGCTATAGCATGTTCATTGTAGGAACTGGATAGCATCAAGATGGAATCTATCTACCTCGGTGGTAGAGGAGCAGCCCTATGATGATCATGAGAATCAAGTCCAGAAGTCCATGGCCATGGCAGAGTGAAATAATAGAAAGAGTTTCTATTTAGATTTTCACATTGGACTTGAATCGAATGATTACATCATATGACAGAAACTAGGGTTTGACGAGTTCACCTTAACCCTAATCTGATCGGGCTCAAGATAGAAGAACTTAATCACATAGGTAGCTGCACCAAGAGGTTCGCATTCAGCTCTGATGGGTTGCCACCATATACTGCTAGGTGTCACTGGTGGATTTTGGGAGCAATTAGAATGAATTTAGATGATCGATCATTCTAGCTGTTCGAATCAGAAGAGTTCTGATCCATCGAAAGGAGTTTCGATGATGTCGATGATAGAGATCATGACATATCCCATTACCATACAGAACTGAACCTAACTAGGTCACACAAACAAGGGTTTGAATCTGGTGATCATCAATTGAACTGATCCAGTTCAATTGATCTGAATGAGATTCAATTAGGTTCAAGAAAATCATGCTAGCACTCGATTGAACCTAACGTTCTTCTTTTACTATCATAAATAGTTGTCCTGACTGAGCCAAAGGAGTTTGTGCTCATTCAGAAGCCTTCACTTTGGTCTGACTAGAGTTTGTCCAAGTTAGAAAAGGTTGTCTTATTTTGTAAGACATTACCTGACCATTTTTGGTTACCTACCATTTCTCGTCCTTTGACTTTGGTCAAAAGTTGACCTTTGACTGGTCAAATGTTGACCATTGATACTTTGACTTTTGTCCACGTGTCACGCACCTATTGGAGAGCTGGTGGGGGCTTGTCCCCAGAACCTAACAAGGAGGAGGGCGCATGCCAAGCTGAGGCGCCCAGGAGTCCCTGTTGGACAGGGACTCCATCTTCTTTTTGGATTTCGATTAGAGTTCTCCTAAGAACCAACTTTGACTGGTCTTAGGTGCCATCTAAGGAGGAATCCAGGGGACTCTATTTCCACCAATCAAATTTAGATCTGATTTCACAAAGGGTTGTGATTGGTTGGGAAGAAGAGGAGTTGGATCATGCTTAGTCTATAAATAAGACCCTGCGCCCAACTCAAAGAGCATGACAATTCTCTATGCCCCAAGGCTGCTTCTCCTCTCCTCCTCTACGTCAAAGCACCTTCTCCCTCTCCTCTCCACATCCAAAGAGGTTTGAATTCTTGGTTGGTGCAATCTAGATGAGAGAAAGGTGACTGAAAGCTAGAAGGCTGCGCTGCTGCAAATGACGACTACTGATCTTCAAAATGAGTTTTGAAGATCCTCCAGATCAGATCCAGATCTGATTTTTGGAGATATGATAGAGAAGAAGAGGATCTCCAGATCCAACCCGAGTGGATACTGGTAGAGGTCAGAAACTTGCGTGGCTAGATCCAGAATCTTCCGCTGCTTACAAGATCATCAACGGATAATAGGATTATCCACTTTAAGATAAATTAAATTTGATTTAATTTATCTAAATTTATTTTAATTATTAAAATAATAAGAATCAGATCTAAAACATCTCAGATCTGATTAGGATTAAGAAATTTTTTTTTTGAAATATATCTCTTGATCTGATCAGATCTGAATGAACCTGGTCCAGAAAATTAGGATTTTCCTTCACTTACTTTCTAAAAAATCCTAGATTCAAAACCTTAGGACATGATCAAAACATTGAAATAAATTAGATTTAAAACCATGGTTTGAATTTAATTCAACGTAAAATGTTTACAAACTTGAAAATATTTCAAATGATGAAATCAAAAATTAGTTTTGAGGTTTTGAACCCTAACCCATAAGTCTTGAACTTAATTAAGAATTAAGTGATTGTTTAGGATCTAGGTTTGTGATTTGAAGATCCTAAGATAATTTCATAAAACATGAGTTAAAGGATAATGGATTAGCTTTGATCAAGTTATTAACTGGGTTAGACCCAGGATTAGATTAAATATGAACTAAGTTAAGAAATTGATCAAACCTAATTAATAGTTAATTAGGATTAGATCATTCTTTTTTTATAAATCAATTCAATAGTTGTAGTTTATCAAAGTCCATACATCTAATAAATGAACATTGATTGTGGCTCAATGGTTGAACTCGAGTCTTTAGGTAGACCAAATCAAAATTGATAAATCAATTGGTGTCTAAGATAAATCTGATATTCTCAGACCAGTGGTTTTTCATTGACAGCCTACTTACCCGACCATTTCTAATGGTGTCTAAGGTAAGCTTTGGCAGACCATCCCACCGATCTCACTTATCTGGCTAATGTGATTAATCAGCTCTTGACTAGGTTGCTCATTGATTCATGCTAACCTATGTCACATAGGAAATCAGTGAAACCAATTTTATTTAGTGTGACTAATCTAGGTGCCCATGGATCCAAATTGATCCTAATCCTCATAAATGACTTGAGAAGTCAGTGGAAGGATTGGACTTGCTGAAGTCAATGGGAGCAAATTAGTCCATGTCTTTTATATCCTTAGATCACATCAAAATTTTAAATTTTTTAAAATTATTAAGTCCTTAAAATAATAAAGTTATAGAGACAATAGAGTCATAGCCTCCCATTAAGTTGGATGATAATGGATCCATTAACTCAACAATCATAGGAGGTCCAAAGGCATTGTGCTTATTGACTAATGAAATTATCATTTATAATATGACAACTTGGAAGTGTCTCTCTAATAGTGGTTAGGTTGACCAACCAAAGTTGGGCTTAATCAATCGTTGGTTAGATGTACCAAGTATGATCATGTTAATGGTTGAAGCTAACCAGATCCTTGCAGTAGAGGCCAAAGCTTATTGATTAAGTTTTTGGGGTAAAATTAAATTACTAAAAGTTGTTTGGAGAAATAATTGGTTAAAGAACCTACCCATAGATGCACATAGATTGACTGACCAGAGTCGGGCTTGTGTGCAGTCTATGTGGATTCTAGTACCTACTAGAAAATTAAAGTAATTTCTTGAATTGAATGTAGAGGCTATCAATTTATACAAAATAGTGGAAGAATCTTTAGACTAAAGTCCAAGTCTTTAGGCTTTAAATAATTCATATACATTAGGTCTATGTTCTTTCTTCTCACAAAACAAGGCTAAACCCTAACCGCTCCAATCACAGTCAGATAGTGATGACTTATGGGACCCAACTTCGATAATTAATATCAAAAGTTGAAAATAATTTAGCAGCATGAAAGGAGTCCAGTCAAAATAAAAAGATCTAAGACTAACTAGATTCAGGCAGAGTGATTCTACTATTAGAAGTAGGATCATAGAAAGAAGTATTGTTCTGAATGTATTGCTTTTCTTGACCCTAATAGGCTGAACAAGAGAAAGGAGTAAAGGGTTGCTTATCAAGGATGTTATACGATAACACCTTGAAATTTCTTTGTTTGAGATTCTACTATCTAGGTATTAGATATCGATAGTCCTATACAATTTGTTGCAAGGGCTACAGGTAAGTAGAATATTTAAAAATAGTGAGAGATTCCTGAGTGTTAGGGATGGAAGTCTAGTTTCAATTCTAGCTTTAGGAATCATCAAGTTAATTTTCAATACAAATATTGTCATTTAGAGTGACTGTCATTATTGTCCATCGTTTATAATGAATGTGATTTTTGATGGCCTCTTGGCCAAAGATGATCATTATTTATTAATAAAAGGAGATTATTATAATATCATTATGAATGATGTTACAATAATACATGGATAATAAATAAATGATATTTAATATTTACACAGCCTGTTAAGTGTAATGTACACATCTAAGTAAACACCTAAGTTAGATAATGTCACGGATGCCTACCTTTGGCATATAGGCTTAGTCATCTTGACAAGAATAGGATAAGCAGGTTAGCTTAAGAGGAAAATCTTGACATCAATGATTATGAATCATTATTAATCGGTGAGTTTAATCTTCTTGTAAAAATGACAAAGTCACTTTTTACTGAAAAAGGTGAAAGAGCTGGTAAAGTTCTAAGTCTTATACATAGTGATGTATATGGACTTATGAAACTTAATTACCAGAGAAGGATATTAATATTTCATTATGATTGTAGATGACCTATCTAGGTATGGATGTGTCTGGCTTGAGTCATTTGAATTGTTCAAACGATTCTATAATGAAGTAGAAAAATCAACTGGAAAAGATATTAGAACTCTTCAATTAGATCGAGAAGATGAATACTTATCCAGTGAGTTTTTGATATATCTAAGAGAGAATGAAATTCTCTCTCAATGGACTCCTTCCAGAACATAGTGTATTAGAAAGGAGAAATCAAATTTTGTTAGACATGGTTCGATCCACGATGGGGTTTACTAGTCTGCCTGTTTTAGGGTCATGCTCTTATGACTACTTATTTTGCTTTGAAATATATTCCAAGTAAATCTATCATCAAGATTCCATATGAGATATGGATTGAATATAGGCTTAGACTCTCTCACCTTTGGGTTTGGGGTTGATTAGCGTATGTCAAAGGATTGTACATACATAAACTTGGATCCTGATCTAATAGGTGTTTAAGGGTTATTATTTCTACCATATTAAAGAACAAAAGTTGTTCTCAGCAGTAGAGCATTTCTTTTGGAAAGGAGTTCCTTAGAGAAGGAACTGATGCCTAAAAGTTGAATTTGGGAAGTTCGACTGGTAGAAAGAACCGATACAATTTAGTAAACCTATAAAACTAGATTTGATTAGATCAAATCCAGAGCCTATTATTTTGGCATCATTAAGAAGATTTGGTAGAGTACTGCATTAGACAGATAGATACTTCAGTTTCTAGGTTTGGGATGGAGATCCTGCTGAGCTCAATGAGAACAATGAGGATCCGATCACCTATATAGATGCTATGCAGAGGTCTGACTCTGAGAAATAGCTTGGAGCCATAAAATCCAAATTGAAGTCCATGAAAATCAATAGTGTGTGGACATTAGTTAATTTACCTAAAAGAATAAAATCCATTGGGTGTGAATGGATTTTCAAAGGATCAGAGTAGCGTAGATAGAAAGGTAGAGACTTATAAAATCCATTTGGCTATTATCTCAAAGTTGATACATGTGTTTTGAACATTTGTCTTTGTTATGAACAAAGAAAAATCCTGTATTTATAAGTAGGCAAAAGATTCTATAGTGTAATTCCTTGTGTTGTCTGTGGATGAAAATGTCTTAATCGGGAATGACATTCCAGCATTACAAGGAATAAAGGTTTAGCTATCATGTACTAGACCAGACATGGTATACTTGTTGAAAAATGAGTCCCAAAGCCAATTATCAGCCTATTGACGGTTGAGCTACATTGTAATTATAATTAATTTATTAATTAATAAAATATATTTTTGGCATTCATCATAAGTTTTCATCCTCTAATGAACTCCATTATTGTGATGAAGTCCTTAGAACTATTTAGATTTGATAAAGAGAGGATTTATCGATTATCCTTAAAACTATTCACGACCAAATGATAGGCAGTTAATAAGGACGACATCGTCTATCGAGCATAGGTCGCTGTATGCCATATAGATTGGTTGTCCTCTTAACCAAGAAGTGTGGAGACACTGATATGGCATATAGGTGAGATATAGGGGTACATCATCAGTGAACATGACCAACTCTAGAGTATTCTATTATCGAGAATGTCTTTGATGGGATATAGGTATAAATGTCCCTTAGACCTCAGATCACCTTAGTGGCTTGCAAGCAACTCACTGTGCTTTGGTAGCAGACTAACTAAATTTTTAATTCAGTAATGGAAGACTTTTGGGCATAGTCAAGTACTTGCAAAGTTGGTATATGATCAAGATAGAATTGACCACTCTAAGAGTTGGAGAAGAATGTATCATTGTATTTCAATATAGCAAAATCTTGGCCAGGATAATCCATGAGATGGATTTGGTATTTTGAAATACAATGTGAACAGCCTAATCAGAGTTGATAGTTTAACTCTGAGGTGTTCTACGATCATTTTGGTCAAGGGGATGAATTATATAGAAACTATATTGACATGGATTTTAAGGATGTTGTTCTATACATTCGACCTATTCGATCATCGGATACCATTGCTAGATGGTCACTTTAATTGGTACAAAAATTTATTTCTATACTATTGACTTAGGTTTGGACCTATGGGGTCACACATATTAGAGTTCATGATCTGATCAGATGGTTCATCAATGATTAAGAATTGTTCTAAGGTTAAACGATCAATACGATTGATGTTTAATCTAGTGCAAATATTGCAAGAGGATCAATTAGCAATTCGAATGCTAATTGACTTAATTTGATTAAGCCAAATGGTTGAGATTAAGTTTAATTAAATATAATTTAATTACATTTGATTTGGACTTAATTGGATCAAGTCTAATTGATTTATTGGATAAGCCAAGTGCAAGGGACAACTAGTCCTAGTTCAACTGGGACTTGGATCAACCTAATTTTTTAATTTGATTAAAAAATTAAATTAAAATTAAATTAAATTTAATCTAATTTTATTAAGTTCTCAATTAGATTAGGGCCTAACTTAATTAGGTTGAATTAATTTTTGTTTGAGAAAACATATTTGACCAAGTCAAATATGGAATCCTAGTAAGACTAGGATCTATCTTGCGCCACCTATATCCCATGCCTCCCCATGCCCACTCTCCCTTTATTTTTGGTGACAAATCTCCTCCCATTGGTCTTCACACATGCCTACTCATCTTCTCTCTTTCTCATATGGCAATTAGTTGTGGACCCAATCAAAGGAGGAAGTTTGAATTTGATTTGAATTTTTCTTTGGATAGAGTTTTAGGAAACTAAAACTCCTCCCATGCATGCCGTCCATTCTCCTTCTTTTCTCTCTAATTTATATAGTGGAAAGGAAGGAATTTTGTGTGATTTTATTTAGTGGTCCATGCCAAAAAGAAAGGAGGGGGCGTCCAAGGGTGCCCCAACTAGTTGCATGTTTGCTCTTTCCTAGTCTAAGAATTTGACCCAATAAGGACTCCTTTATAACTCATTATATAGGATGAATTTTAGGCTAATTTTTGGACATGTTCCAAATCTTGGAGAGTGCTTTTGGGCATGTGAATACTAGGGTAAGAGACCTCTTGGGCGTTGGGTTTCTATAGATACCAATTTGGGTGTCTAGGTGAGAGAATAGAGAAGAAGAAGAGGGTCTTCTTCTAGGGTTGCTTTGTTCTTCTCTCATCCTTCTCTTTTGAGATTTTTTTTGAGAGTGTCTTAGATTTAAAATATCTTCTCTTTCTTTTATTCTTTGGAGGAGTCAAAATCTAAAAGAAGAAAGCACCTGATCAACTATCGAAGAAAGATCAGTATAATACTAGCATACTGTGCTGATTTCCTACGATGGACTTCTGATCAGAGTTCGTAGACTCGTGTGGACATCTCTTAGAGGTCGGATATGTGTGTGGCTCAGAGCATCATTCTGAAGTTTGGATCAGTAAGTTAGAATATCTAACTTGCGCAGGTAATACAAATCTGATCTATTTTTACGTACCTACATTAGATGTAGTGTAGATGCATGTTGATATGATCAATATGTTATTCTTTCTTTATATTTCTAATTTTTGATTTAATCTCATACCATAATTATATAATAGAATCTTATATCTAAAATTTTTTTATTTTTTATAAATAAATTTTAATTTATTTTAGTTTTTCGCTGTCCGATCTTGAAAAAGTTTCAAGATCTAGCCTTGAAACCCTAGATCTGATTCCTTTAATTGGTATCGGAGCATAGATTGATTATTACATGATTATATGTGCATGTTTAGATTATTTTTTAAATTAGATTTAATTTATAATCTAATTATTAAATCTAAAATTAAAAATCCTAATCATATGAACTAATTATAAGGTTGTCCTGCTGTAAGGTTTACCCCTTACAGTGGAGAGATTGTCCTAGTTTGTGTAGATCTATTTCTTATCATAAATTTATTAAATATGATCTAATTTTATTTATAATTTATTAGATTTAAAAAAATTAGATCTAAAAATAAAAATTTTAGATTGTACGAACTGATTATAAGATTGTCCTGCTGTAAGATTTATCCGTTATGGTGGAGAAGTTGTCCTAGTACATACTAATCTAAAACATTGATCATAAAATTTTAGATTAAATCTAAAAAAATTATAATCTAATTTAAAATATTTTAATCTAATTTTAATCATCATAAATGTGTTAGATTTAATCTAAGGTAATTTATGATTGATTAGAATTAAAAATATTTCAATTATATGAACCTATTTAGATTAGATCTAAAGTAGTTTCATGTTTATCTTACTTGCATATTAATTATGAATCAAACATACAACTTGATTGGTAGAACCATGTTGTAAAAATATTTTATAAACATAAAAATTATTTTCAAAAAGCCAAACCCCAACCCTCAGTCCAAAACTTAATTAAGAATTAAGAAGTTGTTTGATTAGGATCTAGGATTGTGAATTGAAGATCCTAAGACACAAATTGTAATACATTAGATTAAATGGGTTAGTGAAGATTAGGTCCATTAATTGGGTTAGACCTAGGATTAGATTAAAGAATGAACGTAATTAAAGAATTGACTAAATTTAATCAATTATTGTCTTAGATTAGATCAAGGATTCTCTAGATCAATTATAATAGTTATAGTTGATCAAGTTCATGTCTTTAACGAGACCCAAGATGGACTTGATTCTTGGCTATACGGTCTAGCATGAACTATTAGATTGATATAATCGAGACTAATTAAACCAGTTGGTATCTAAGGTAAACCAGGTCAGTAGTCTTTAATTGGCAGCCCACTTACCTGGCCATTTCTAATGGTGTGTAAGACAAGCTTTGGCAGACCCTCCCACTAATCGAACTTACTTGACCTCTTGGTGAAATTATGTTTTGATCAGATCACTTGATTAATCGAGCTAACCCATGTTAGTTAGGTAAATTAGTGTGACTGATTTAGGTGCTCCTTGATCAGCCGATTAATGGTGTTTCTTAAGCTGACTTAGTGAAGCCAGTGGAAGGATCATGACAAGCTGGTTCATCTGACCTTCTTTCTTTCTTAAATTAAAATCTTCTAAAATTATTAGATCCTTAAAATAAAATAGTTATGGTGATGACTAGATCATAGCCTACAATTAAGTGGATGATAATGGATCCATTAGTTGGATAATCATTAGAGGCCCATAGGCCTAGTGCTTATCCACTAATGAAATTATTAATTATTATTCATAATATAATTTCTTGGCCACGTCTCTCTAAATGGTGATTAGGTTGATTAACCATAGTTGGGCTTAATCATTCATTAGTTAGATCGACCAAGTATGATCATGTTAATGGTTGGACCTAGCCGAAACTTTTAGTGAAGGCCCTAGCTTATTGAAAAGATACTTGAAGAAAAATTAAATTATTAAAAATTATTTGAAGAAATAATTGATTATGAACCTATCTTTAGATGTACGTGGGTTGACCAACCATAGTTAGGCTTGTGTGTAGTCTATATGGATTCTAGTACCCACTAAGAAATTAGGATAATTCCTCGAATTGGAGGTAGAGGCTATCAGTTCGAATAAAATAGTTGAAGAACCTTTTGATTAAAGTCCGAATCTTTAGGTTTAATGAATTAATTACTAATTAGGCTTTTGGTTCTCCTTTATGCAGTTAAACCCAAATCATAGTTGCTCCATTAATTGTTAGACATTGATAAACTTATGGGATCCAACTTTGATAATAAGTATCAAAAGTTGAATATTGTTTAGCAGCACGAAATGGTTTGTGTTGGGGCTTCTATGCCTAGTTTATACATGAGATCCAAGAATAACCTAGATTAGGCAGAATGCTTCCATTGTAAGAAGCAAGGGCATTGGAAGAGGGACTGTCCTCAGTATTTTGATTTCCATGACCCTAACGGACTAAAAAAGAGAGATGAGCAAGTAGTTGCTGATCAAGGATGTTATATAATAACACCTTGTAATTTCTCTGAATATGATACTTTTACTTAGGTATTAAATACCGAAAGTTTAGTCCATATTTGTAATTTATTGCAAGAACTTCAAATTAATAGAAGATTTAAAAATAATAAGCAATTCCTGAATGTTGGAGATGGAAGGTCTGTTCCAGTTCTAGCTATGAGAATAGTTCAACTTATTCTTAATACTAATATCATTTCTTTAAATGAATGTCATTATTATCCTTCATTTCTACTGAATATAATCTCTGTTAGCCTTTTGGCCAAAGATGGTTATCATTTATCTATAAAGGAAGATTATTGTGATATCATTATGAATGATGTTACAATAATGCAAGGACAATAAAAAAATAGTATTTATATTGTATCACAGCTTGTGAGTGTAATGTACACTTTCAAAAAATATCCTAGATTAGATAATGTCTCCGATATCTACCTGTGGCACTGTAGGCTAGGTCACATTAACAAGAATAGGATAAACAAGTTGACCCAAGAGAAAATTCTTGAAGTAAGTGATTGTGAATCACTTCCAACCTATGAGTCCTGTCTTCTTGGAAAAATGATCAAGTCACCTTTTACTAAAAAAGGTGAAAGAGCCACAGAGCTCTTAGGTCTAATACATACTGATGTATATGGACCTATGAGCATAAATGCTAGAGATGGATATTTCTACTTCATCACTTTCATAAATGATCTATTTAGGTATGGATATGTCTATCTGATGAAACATAAATTGGATTCATTTGAAATATTCAAAAGATTTTGAAGTAAAGTAGAAAAATAAATTGAAAAGAATATTAAAATTCTTCAATCAGATCAAGGAGGTGAATATCTATCCAATAAGTTCTTGACATATCTAGGAAAGAATGGGATTTTCTCATAGTGAACTCCTTTAGGAACATCACAGCATAATGGTATATCGAAAAAGAGAAATTGAACATTGTTAGACATGGTTCGATCCATGATGGGATTTGCTGGTCTGTCTGTTTCATTTTAGGGTTATGCTCTTGAGACTGCATGTTATGTATTGAAGAATGTACCGAGTAAATCTATCGCAAAGACTCTATATGAGATATGGACTGAGCATAGGCCTACAATCTCTTACCTATAGATTTGGGGTTATCCGGCCTATTTCAAATGTTTGCGTACAGATAAGCTTGGACCTCAGTCTGATAAGTGTATGTTTATAGGGTATCTCAAAGAAAGTAAGAATTACTATTTCTACCATACTGATGAATAAAAGATGTTCGTTAGTCTAAAGGCAATCTTTTTAGAAAAGAAGTTCCTTGGTGAAGGAATTGTTGCTTCTAAGATTGAACTTGATGAAGTTCAATAGGTAGAAAAACCGACACCTATAGCAGAACTTGAGTCAGATTTGATCAGATCAGATCCGAAACCTAGCATACCTGCATCATTAAGATGATCCGATAGAGTATCACATCATCCGAATGATACTATGACTTTTTGGTTCAGGATGGTGATTCCATTGAAATCGATGAGAATGATGAGGATCTGACCACCTATATGGATGTTATGACAAATCCGATTCTGAGAAATGGCTTGATGTATGGACATTGATTGACCCACCTGAAGAGGTTAAACCCATTGGGTGTAAGTAGGTCTTTAAAAAAAAGGGAGGGCACAGATGAAAAGGTGGAGATCTATAAAGTCCATCTGGTTACCAAGGAATATCATCAACGTTATGGTGTTGACTATGATGAGATGTTCTCTCTTATGGCAATGCTTAAATTCATTTGGATAATGTTTGCGATTGCTGCCCATCTGGACTATGATACAACTTAAGGGTTTTACGTCCACAGATGAGTCTAAGGTGTACAAGCTTCAGAGATCCATTTATGGATTGAAGCAGGTATCTGGGAGTTGGAACATGCATTTTGATAAGGTAATCAAAACATATGGCTTCATTAAGAATGAAAAAATCCCCCGAGGAAAGGTCCGCGGAGTTTTGATGATTTCTAAGAAAATTTTGGACCTCGAGGCAGGAGATAAGTCTCAGAAAAAGCAAATAACAAAGATCTTGTGAAGGGAAATCCTGATTTCCCGGTCCAGGTTCGTCCAGATCTGATTAGATCAAGAGATATATTTCAAAAATTTTCTCTTGATCTCAATCAGATCTTGATATGTTTCAGATCTGATTCTTATTATTTTAATAAATAAAATAAAATAATATAAATTAAATCAAATTTAATTTACCTGATTTGGGTAATCCTATTACCCTGTAGATGATCCTGATTGCAGCGGAAGGTTCTGGATCTTAGCCACGCAAGCGCCTGGCCTCTACCGGTATCCACTCGGGTTGGATCTGGAGATCCTCTTCTTCTCTATCACACCTCCAAAAATCAGATCTGGATCTGATCTGGAGGATCTTCAAAACTCTTTTGAAGATCTGCAGTCGTCCTTTTGCAGCAGCGCAGCCTTCTTGCTTTTGATCGCCTTTCCTTGATCTGAATCGCACCAACCTAAGTCCAAAACTCTTTTGGACGTGGAGAGCAAGGGGAGAAGAGAGTATGGCATGGAGAAGGAGGGGAGAGGCAGCCTTGGGGCGTGGGAAATCTCTATTGAATTCACTTAGGATTAGGGTTGGGCGCAGGGTCTTATTTATAGACCTCTTGTGATCCAACTCCTCTTCCTCTCCAACCAATCACAACCCTTTGTGAAATCAGATCTAAATCTGATTGGTTGGGAATAGAGACCCCTGGATTCCTCCTTAGAGGGCGCCTAAGACCAGTCAAACTTGGATTCTTAGTAGAACTCTGAATTGGAATCCAAAAGGGAGGTGGAGTCCTTGTCCAACAAGGACTCCTAGGCGCCTCCTAACTTGGGCTCACGCCACCCTTGGCGTGCGCCCTTCTCCTTGCCAGGTTCTGGCAGGGGGACAGGCCCCCACCAGCTCTCCAATAGGTGCATGACATGTGGTCAAAAGTCAAAGTGTCAATGGTCAACGTTTGACCAGTCAAAGGTAGACTTTTGACCAAAGTCAAAGAACAAGAAATGGCAGGTGACCAAAAATGGCAGGTAAT
The DNA here is from genome assembly GCA_006176705.1 of Cocos nucifera. Classification (NCBI taxonomy): domain Eukaryota; kingdom Viridiplantae; phylum Streptophyta; class Magnoliopsida; order Arecales; family Arecaceae; genus Cocos; species Cocos nucifera. Next base: position 13,692 of record QRFJ01006964.1, read on the forward strand.
GTCTTACAAAATAAGACAACCTATTTCTGACTTGGACAACCTCCAGTCAGACCATATGAAGGCCTCTGATTGAGCACAAACTCCTTTGGCTCAGTCAGGACAACTTATTTATGATAGTAAAAGAAGAACGTTAGGTTCAATCGAGTGCTAGCACGATTTCCTTGAACCTAATTGAATCTCATTCAGATCAATTGAACTAGATCAGTTCAATTGATGATCACCAGATTCAAACCCTTGTTTGTGTGACCCAGTTAGGTTCAGTTCTGTATGGTAATGGGATATGTCATGATCTCTATCATCGACATCATCGAAACTCCTTTCGATGGATCAGAACTCTTCTGATTCGAACAGCTAGAATGATCGATCATCTAAATCATTCTAATTGCTCCCAAAATCCACCAGTGACACCTAGCAGTATATGGTGGCAACCCATCAGAGCTGAATGCGAACCTCTTGGTGCAGCTACCTGTGTGATTAAGTTCTTCTATCTTGAGCCCCGATCAGATTAGGGTTAAGGTGAACTCGTCAAACCCTAGTCTCTGTCATATGATGTAATCATTCGATTCGAGTCCAATGTGAAAATCTAAATAGAAACTCTTTCTATTATTTCACTCTGCCATGGCCATGGGCTTCTGGACTTGATTCTCATGATCATCATAGGGCTGCTCCTCTACCACCGAGGTAGATAGATTCCATCTTGATGCAATCCAGTTCCTACAATGAACATGCTATAGCCAACATACACCTCAGGGTTCCATATGGCTAGGAGACCGAGTAATGGTGTAGTCAAACTATAACACCCTCAAGGTGAACTGCCGATGCATCTCAGGTCAAAGAACCAGACACACTACTGCAGCATCGAGTCAGTCATTGACGAGAAGGTAGACTTCCCTAATGACTACTCGAGGTGGTCACGCTCAGTGCCCTCGTTCTCTAACGAGTACCTGTACTCTCGCTCCGGTGTCTCCACACCGTAGACTCAAGACTCATCTACTAAAGAGAAGCGATTGTACACCAACCTTCCGGATCAATCACCATCCTCGTGATGATCCTATGGTCGGGAGCATGTTTATGAGTTAATAATGATTATTCATGTCTTAAATTTTCAACTCTTGAAAATATGAATTATCATTACCATTAACTCAAAGGATGTATCACAGACACTAAATACACATATGTGATAGAAAATAACCCATTTTATTGATTATAGTCAAAATTATAATTTTGCCCCTAGAAGTGTATTACAAGTGTCAGCCAATTCTGGCTTCTAGGGCACATATATCTAACAATCTCCCACTTGTCCTAAAGCCAATTGGCTACAAGTCTAAGTCCCATCTTCTCAAGGTGGGCTTCGATCTTCTGCTGGCCCAACGGCTTTGTAAGTGGGTCTGCCACATTATCTGCGGAGTTGACTCTCTTGACCTCAACGTAACCTTTCTCAAGGTAATCGCGGATGAGATGATATCGCCGTTTGCTTGGAACTCTTCCAGCACAAACAGCACTCTGCAGCAGATGTCGACTTTCGATCATCTATATCGGACATGAAATCCGAGTCTGTGTATCCCTGGACTTGGAGTTCTCCATTACCAAAGACCAACATCATATCCTTAGTTCTTCTCAAGTACTTAAGGATACATTTCACAGAAGTCCAGTGTTCTTCACCTGGATTTGACTGATATCTGCTTGTGACACTCACAGCATGGGCTATATCAGGTCGTGTACATAGCATGGCATACATGAGGCTCCCTATTGCAGAAGCATAAGGGATCTTGCTCATGCGTTCTATTTCCTCAGGTGTGCTGGGGCACATCTTCTTGGAAAGATGAATACCATGTCTGAAGGGTATTAATCCCCTCTTAGAGTTTTCCATACTAAACCTCTTTAGTACTTCCTCTATGTACATCTTCTGTGAAAGTCCTAGCATCCTATTCGGTCTATCCCTATAGACCTTAATTCCTAGAATAAAGGATGCTTCACCTAGGTCTTTCATGGAGAATTCCTTGGACAACCACATCTTGACTGATGTCAACATGGGAATATCATTCCCAATAAGGAGGATGTCATCCACGTACAATACGAGGAAGACAACAGCGCTCCCACTGACCCTTTTTGAAAACACATGGTTCCTCTTCATTTTTGATGAAACCAAACTTTTTGATCACATCATTGAAACGAGTGTTCCAGCTCCGAGATGCTTGCTTAAGTCCATATATGGACCTTTGCAGCTTGCAAACCTTGTGATCAGTATCACTGGATGTGAAACCTAGCGGCTGTTCCATATAGATATCTTCCTCAAGATATCCATTTAGGAATGCCGTTTTCACGTCCATTTGCCATATTTCATAATCGAAATAGGCTGCAACAGGCAAGCAATGTGCGGATGGATTTTAGCATAGCTACTGGGGAAAAGGTATCCTGATAGTCAATGCCTTCGCGTTGACTATAACCTTTTGCCACCAGTCTAGCCTTGAATGTCTCCACATTCCCATCTGCACCAATCTTTCTCTTGAAGATCCATTTACACCCAATAGGTACTATACCTTCTGGTGGATCTACCAAGGTCCAGACTTGGTTTGAGTGCATCGAGTCAATTTCTGACTGCATTGCCTCTAAGCCATTTCTCGGAGTCGATATCTGATATCGCCTCGTTGTAGGTTTTGGGATCATCACCATGAGCACCATTACCTATGAGGAACATTTCCTCTACATCCTCTGAAATAATACCTAAGTATCTTTCAGGGGGACGGGAAACTCTTTCCGATCTACGAGGTGGAGGAGGTAGTGTTCTTATTGGCTCAACCTGATTTGGTTCCACTTGGTCCTTAGCTCGTTCTGCTTGTGAGACTTTCTCATCAAGCTTAATCTGCTTTCCAATGCCGCTATCTTGAATAAACTATTTTTCAAGAAAGATGGCATGTCGACTCACAATCACATTGTGGTCTTCTGGAATGTAGAAATAGTATCCTAATGACTCTTTAGGATATCCTATGAATCGAGCTCTAAAGGACCTAAACTCTAACTTGTCCGCTTGTTGTCTTTTGACATGAGCCGGACAACCCCAAATTCTGAGATGACTCAGACTTGGTTTCTTACCGTGCCATATCTCATACGGTGTGGTAGGAACGGTTTTAGAGGGAACCCTATTCAGTAGAATAGATTGAAGTTAATAATGAATGTCCCCAAAGAAAATCAGGGAGGTCTGTGAAGCTCATCATGGATCGAACCATATCCAATAGAGTCCGATTTCTCCGTTCTGAAACCCCGTTGAGTTGAGGTGTTCCTGGTGGAGTCCATTGAGAGACTATGCCATTTTCCTTAAGATAGTCTAGGAATTCCCGGCTAAGGTATTCACCTCCTCGATCTGATCGAAGAACCTTAATGGGTTTTCCAGTTTGTTTTTCTACTTCATGTCTGAATTCTTTGAACTTTTCAAAAGCTTCAGACTTGTGTCTCATAAGATACACATACCCATACCTAGACAGATCATCGGTAAAGGTAATGAAGTAGACAAAATTGCCTCTAGCCGGCACATCAAATGGGCCGCACACATCAGTATGTACTAGGGCAAGGAGATCTGTGGCCCTCTCCCCATGTCCAACAAAAGGGAGTTTAGTCATTTTGCCTTGAAGACAAGATTCACAAGTTGGATATGACTCAAAAGTCAATGGACTCAATAGCCCATTTTTCTCCAATTTGTTGATCCTATCTTCTGCTATATGACCTAATCTCAGGTGCCATAGATATCTGTCGTTTGGACTATCCCTAGGTCGTTTGGCATTCACGTTTTGCTCGATAGTTAAAATAGGTACATCAATATGTAGCTGATAAAGACCATTAATAAGGAAACCATTTGCAATTTTATTTCTTTCATAAAGAATGTTACAATGGTCCTTAAAGAAGGTGATCACATAACCTTCTTGTGCTAAGCATGAAACAGAAATCAAATTCCTGCTAGCTGCAGGCACATAATAACAGTCTTTTAAAACTAAGTCTAAACCAGATGGTAATCGAAGAGGGTATGTTCCCACGGCTACTGCAGCAACTCTTGCTCCATTACCGATGCGTAGGATCATGTCTCCATCCCTCAGCCTCCTGCTATCCTCAAGACCCTGCATAGAAGTGCACAGATGAGCACTAGAACCAGAGTCAAGCACCCAACTGGATGCAGAAGAAACCGTAAGGTTAGACTCAATAACGAGCATACCTCCAGAAGGACCTTCCTTCTTGTTCTTCAGGGTGGCCAGGTAAGTAGGGCAGTTCCGCTTCCAATGGCCGTCGCTGTTGCAATGGAAACACTTTCCTTTGCCATCGACCTTCTTTCTTCGGTTCTGCCTTCTTCTTCTTTGATCCTTCCACCTTTTGCTTTTTCACAGACTTCTTTTTCTTTCCATAAGACTTTCTTTTGGAAGAAGTCCGTTCCATAGCAAGAACTGAGCCTTTAGAACCTTTCATAGAAAGCTCAGCGGTAACCAGCATATTCATCAACTCGGCCAAGGAATTTTGAAGTTTATGCATGTGGTAATTCATGATGAATTGCCCATATGCATCAGTCAAGGATTGCAGAATAATATCGTTCTGCAGGTCCAAGTCCAACTTCACACCGAGCTTCTCAAGCTCTTCCATGTCCTTGATCATTGTCAGACAGTGATCTTGGACTGACTGCCCATCACGCATCTTAGCCTTAAAAGTTGGTTTCGTGACTTGATATTTGGGTTGCGCGACTCTTGTTCACCAAAATCTCTGCAGGTGAGCCAACATTTGGCGAGCAATCCCGATATCTTCAATGTTGGGCACCGGAAGCTCATTCAGACATCGAGCCCAACATGTAGTATCTGGCCTTATGTCTTCGTCAATCCATTTTCCAGAGACGCTCTTATTTCAGTGGAGGACGAGCTGGTAAGGGGGAGGGTCCCTGGCCAAAACATGTGTTAACTTCCTGGCTGAACCCAAAAGCAATTTTGAGCTCCTGAGCCAATTCTTTATAATTGGGGTCCAGCAGTCTATGTGGTGTCTATAGGATACGTGCCAGTGGTTGGACGCAGACATTTTTTCTGTAGAGAGTCAAAGTTCTAGTTAGATACTGTTAATTTTGACTTGAGACCAATTTGTTTAGGAATTTATTTTTAAACAAATTAGCTCCCACTATTTTCTCGAATCCCTACCTCCCTTCTGTAGAGATGCGAAAAATCTCTACGATTGATGAATTCTAGTGGGTGGTGCGGTCTCACCAAACCTGACTCATCACCTCAACCCTAACAGCTTATCTGGTGATGGGTTAAGCCAATGAAGTTGAACAACTCTTGTTCAATGATTCTTTAATCATGGTGCACCCAAACTTGGTCTCTGAATTCATGATCTCATCGTGATTCCGGAATATTGATCCACTTCCTTAGTTAAGTCAGACCCACCATTGCATAGACTGGGTTCCTAACTGGGTCGTCTACCGTTAATCCGAAATATATTGAGCCCAATCTCATCACTCCAGCCCATAGATCCAATGCCTAATAGCATGTTGGCGTCTTCCCCGGTGCAACTGGCCACTGTATAATCAGCCGAGAACAATCAACCGCCGGAAGGGCCGCACGTCCTAACATGGTGAAGACCTCGGACCTTTAATCTTTTCTTAGGAGAATTTGATTTAGGTCTCAATTAACTAGGCGTGGCTTAGTCATAACAATTATGGACTACCTAAGGTGGGCATGAGGTCAGCTCGGATATTGACCACCTCAGATATAGAACTGTGTCAACAGATATGGCCAGGTAAGTGAGACACAGTGGAAGGAATATGCGTAACTCGCACAAGAAACGCATGTCAGGTCGAGTAGCTTCCAATTAAATAACCAGTCGGCTACCGTCTGTGCCAAACTTACCTTAGACACAAATTGTTGAGTCAGAAACCAATTGGGTTCAAGCCTACAATCCAGACTCTAACCTCTGAGCCTAATTAAGGTCTTGCTTGAATCGTGACTCGATCTTGAACCCAGACTTAATCCTATTAGGCTGGTCAATTTAAGCATTGTTGATCCCATCT
>QRFJ01006965.1:0-46243 GCA_006176705.1 Cocos nucifera
TGATTTCAGATCTGATCACATCTCATGTGACATCTGAAATCAATTTATTTTATAATTAAATAAAATTTAAATCAGATCTAAAACAATTTAGAACCTGGCTTGATACCAAGTTGAAGGGAAATCCTGATTTCCCGATCCAGGTTCGTCCAGATCTGATCAGATCAAGAGATATATTTCAAAAAATTTTCTCTTGATCTCAATCAGATCTTGATAAGTTTCAGATCTGATTCTTATTATTTTAATAAATAAAATAAAAATAAGATAATTAAATCAAATTTAATTTACCTGATTTGGGTAATCCTATACCCTGTAGATGATCCTGATTGCAGCGGAAGGTTCTGGATCTTAGCCACGCAAGCGCCTGGCCTCTACCAGTATCCACTCGGGTTGGATCTGGAGATCCTCTTCTTCTCTATCACACCACCAAAAATCAGATCTGGATCTGATCTGGAGGATCTTCAAAAACTCTTTTGAAGATCTGCAGTCGTCCTTTTGCAGCAGCGCAGCCTTCTTGCTTTTGATCGCCTTTTCTTGATCTGAATCGCACCAAACTAAGTCCAAAACACCTTTTGGACGTGGAGAGCAAGAGGAGAAGAGACTATGGCATGGAGAAGGAGGGAGAGGTAGCCTTGGGCGTATCTAATAGCATTGGAATTTAGGGTTGGGCGCAGGGTCTTATTATAGACCTCTTATGATCAACTCCTCTTCCTCTCAACCAATACAACCCTTTGTGAAATCAGATCTAAATCTGATTGGTTGGGAATAGAGACCCCTGGATTCCTCCTTAGAGGGCGCCTAAGACCAGTCAAACTGAATTCTTAGTAGAACTCTGATTGGAATCCAAAAGGGAGGTGGAGTCCTTGTCCAACAAGGACTCCTAGGCGCCTCCTACTTGGGCTCACGCCACCCTTGGCGTGCACCCTTCTCCTTGCCAGGTTCTGGTAGGGGACAGGCCCCCACCAGCTCTCCAATAGTGCATGATATGTGGTCAAAAGTCAAAGGTCAATGGTCAACGTTTGACCAGTCAAAGGTAGACTTTTGAACAAAGTCAAAGAACAAGAAATGGCAGGTGACCAAAAATGGCAGGTAATGTCTTACAAAATAAGATAACCTATTCTGACTTGGACAACCTCCAGTCAGACCATATGAAGGCCTGTGATTGAGCACAAAACTTCTTTGGCTCAGTCAGGACAACTTATTTATGATAGTAAAAAGAAGAACGTTAGGTTCAATCGAGTGCTAGCACGAATTTCCTTGAACCTAATTGAATCTCATTCAGATCAATTGAAACTAGATCAGTTCAATTGATGATCACCAGATTCAAACCCTTGTTTGTGTGACCTAGTTAGGTTCAGTTCTGTATGGTAAATGGGATATGTCATGATCTTCTATCATAAGACATCATCGAAACTCCTTCGATGGATCAGAACTCTTCTGATTCGAACAGCTAGAATGATCGATCATCTAAATCATTCTAATTGCTCCAAAATCCACCAGTGACACCTAGCAGTATATGGTGGCAACCCACAGAGCTGAATGCGAACCTCTTGGTGCAGCTACCTGTGTGATTAAAGTTCTTCTATCTTGAGCCCCGATCAGATTAGGGTTAGGTGAACTCGTCAAACCTAGTCTCTGTCATATGATGTAATCATCGATTCGAGTCCAATGTGAAAATCTAAATAGAAACTCTTTCTATTATTTCCTCTCCATGGCCATGGGCTTAGGACTTGATTCATTGATTATCATAGGGGCTGGCTCCTCTACCACCGAGGTAGATAGATCCCATCTTGATGCAATCCAGTTCCTACAATGAACATGTCACAAGCCAACATACACCTCAGGATTCCATATGGCTAGGGAACCGAGTAATGGTGTAGTAAAACTATAACACCTCAAGGTGAACTGTCGATGCATCTCAGGTCAAAGAACCAGACACACTACTGCAGCATCGAGTCAGTCATTGACGAGAAGGTAGACTCCTAATGACTACTCGAGGGTGGTCACGCTCAGTGCCCTCGTTCTCTAACGAGTACTTTGTACTCTCGCTCCGTGTTCTCCACACCGTTAGACTCAAGACTCATCTACTAAAGAGAAGCGATCGTTACACCAACCTTCCGGACTCAATCACCATCCTCGTGATGATCTTATGGTCGGGAGCTGTTTATGAGTTAATAATGATTATTCATGTCTTAAATTTTCAACTCTTGAAAATATGAATTATCATTTACCATTAACTCAAAGGATGTATCACAGACACGAAACTACACAGGTGTGATAGAAAATAACCCATTTTATAAATTATAGTCAAAATTACAATTTTGCCCCTAGAAGTATATTACAAGTGTCAGCCAATTCTGGCTTCTAGGGCACATATATCTAACAAATAGCCCTTCATGTTCTGAGGTTGCTGCCTTAATTGTTGATAATTTTGATATACATTCTTCTGGCCGTGATATTATTATTAAACATCAAACTAATGGTTTATATCGTATTAATGAACTACCTCTTGGTTTTATGGCAATGCAGTATTTGTTAGTTTTTTTCGTATGGTGAAGATGGTTTCTATATTGGTATTATAAGAAGAAGTATTATTGAAAACAATAACAAAAATATCAAAATGTGAGTATAAGAGAATTTTATGCTTATCGATTACAATATCGAATATCTAAAAGTCATACGTTATTATGATGAGGCAGGCTATTTTAGTAATATATTGTTGATTGCTATACTTGTATTGAAGAGAATCGATCTTTGTTGGATTAGAAAGAACCAACCTCAACTTCGATCAGAATTATATTTTGGGTTGAAAGATGCTATTAATCTAAGAGGTGACACTCAAGCTTCATCAGTTGGAAAACATATTGTGTTACCCTCCTCATTTACTGATGGTCCTAGATATTTTATGCAGAATTATCAAAATGCTATGACAATTTGTTGATGGGCAGGTTATCCTGATTTATTTATTATATTTACTTGCAATTCTAAATGATCAAAAATTAGTTATTTTTTGAAAAAGATACCAAGTCAACAATCTTCTGAACATCCTGATATTATTTTATAGGTCTTCAAAATAAAATTAGATGAGCTTCTTCATGATTTAAAACATGAGAAAATATTTGAAAGAGTTATAGCAGATTTGTATTATTTTTATTTTTTTCTATCAATTTTTTATTATTGATTTTTTAATTCTCTTTGTATTTTTTATGTAGTTGTATATTCTATTGAGTTTCAGAAGAGGAGCCTTCCACATGCACATATTCTTCTATTCCTTTATGATAATGATAAATATCCTTCTGCTATGGATATAGATCGTATCATCAATGCAAAAATTTTTTATTATAAAATTGATCTAATTACTTTTCAAGCTATCCAATAATTTATATTAAACCAATAGAATTGCGATCCTCCTCAGTAGGTTGGTGGTATCCCTTAGCAGAAAAGAGTCATTGATCCTATTAGGAATATATAGATGGAGCAGCAAGAACCAATTATGGCCCAAAAAAGAAAGATATTAGTCGGCATGGTGCAATCATAATAGTAGTTGCCACAATAATTACTACAACAATGGTAAGTGCAACTACAAACATCGCCACCATAGGAATGTGGAGAGCAGCAGGATTAGTGAAGTAATATTGTAGAATTTAAATGGTTGTCTCCATTAGCTTTCATGGGGACTATTGAATCTGTGGAAGCTGATAATTGAATTATGGAGATGGAGATCATGATTACTATTTTGGAGTGTCGTGATGATGAAAAGATTTGTTAGAAAACTTATTTATTATAAGATAAAGTGTTTAACTAATGGTACTGACTAGACATAAATATAAATATGATGGGGAGCAACTCTTCTGTGGGAGATTTTGAAGGGCATTTTCTAATCAGTATTTTTCTTAGAGTGTAATGACATAAAAAGAATAGAAATTTATTTATCTAAAATAATGAAATATGATAGTTGTAGAATATGAAACTAAATTTACCAAGCTTGCGAAACTTTATTCTAAGGTTGGTCGAGGATGAACGTGATCAAGTGTATAAATTTGAGATGAAACTGAGGATAGAAACTAGAAAGCAAGTGGAGCTATGTAAATTAACTACTTGTATAGATGTGGTGAAGAAAGCATTAAAAATTGAAATGAAAGTCAATGAAGAACATGCTAAAAGAGAAGAAAATCCAAAGAAATGAAGTAGGCCGAATGAATCTCAAGCGCAGAATAGTAAATACACTAGGGATTCAAACAAAGATCAGTGAGTGACAGCTCTATGCCAGCAGATAGCATCAAATGTTCTAGGTGGGGTAAAGCTTATGCTGATTATGAATGCAGTTCTATCATTGGTACTCACTTTAAATGTGGTAAGATAGATCACAAAATAGATGAGTGCCTCCAGAGATCTGAGAGTCAGCCTACCCTAAAAGCTGAACAAAATAAGGATAAGAATCTAAAAATCCAGATCCAAGGACGTGTCTATGCTTTTATGCAACAAGATGTGCAGACTTCCGATTCAGTGGTAATGGGCTCTGAGATAGGTTCTTGGAATTAATTAGACTGATGAATTGATTTTGCTCATAAGATAAGTAATGATTGACCTTCTCTAGATTTTTCATTTATATAATCATGAAGATTGAACAAATTATTAATGAATTTATATATGATTTATGAATCTATGAAAATATATTTTGAATGAAAATTGACATAAAATTTTAGAATAGTATTTCTCCTATTATTACTATAATTATTTATTGATCAAAAATCATATATGCATATTAATTTTGATTTGATTATGAAATATTTATTATTCTAGAAAAAAGTTTTGATACAAATCAGATTTAGACTCTCAGTCTGACTATATTATGAATCCTGCCAATTGGGGGTTATGCATTAGTGCTTGGACTATTACTGAGCCCATGATTCTGTTTCTAGCCCAACCATAGCATATAAGTATGGTATTTTAGCCCAACCATAGGATATATTTCGGCCCCACCATAAGGTATAAGTATGGTATTCTGGCCCTATCATGGGGTATATGTTTGGTATTACGGCCTCACCATATAATATTAGTATACATGGTCATAGTTAAAGATTCATGAGTTGTTTGAATTTGTTTTGAATCAGATTATTGAGTATGATTTTTTTTGAATTAAATGTGTAATTTTGAATATGAGTATTTTAAAGACACTGGCATTACTGAATTCTTGTTTTGAAAAAGAAATTTGATCATGCTTGTACACCAACTAATGATAAATTATATTTTAACTCTCCATCCTCTATTATCATATAAAATATCCAGCCAAGGTATTCATTACTTATAGAGCTATCAACATAGTTTAGATTTAGATTTATTATTATATTTTATAAGACTATTATTTGGGGTTGAATGGATGTAAGACTTTTAAATTTTACTTATCAATTGAATTTGTTAGTTAAATGAACTTTGACATTTAGTTATTTAAATTATCTCCATTGTGATGCATTCAATTTCCTGGTGAGATGCCTTGTATATTTATGGAGAGTGTTCTTCATAATTTTGTGGTTGTTGCCATAACCCCTTGATTCATGATCTCGGGTTGGGGGTGCAATAATGCAGGATTAAGCTGCCATTTTCTTATTACCACCATGCTATGACAAACCATCCAGTTGTCTTGATTGTTCCTTATGAGAGGTTCATCAAATGTGTTATTTTTATGCATCCGAAATAGAATATAAGTAGTTCATTATTGTTGCATCCTCTAAACTAGGTGGAATTTATGTTTCAAACTATTTTTAATAATTTCATAAAACTAGGCATCATTGAAAATAATTTGTGAAAGAACTAGGCCAGATCAAGCATGACCCTCACCATGCTAAGTTAAAATGAATTTTGTGCTTGGGCTATGGTCATAATTAATTCAAAATTGATTCGAACTAGTCAAGTTTTAGGCGAGAGCTTGATTTCAGCTATTGCTTGGCTTTTTGGCCCAATTAAATTATGTTATTAATAATAAAGGGTCTCGCTGTCTTGAATTAATTTTGCACACCTCGATCAGTTATCCTCCTGGAGTGAGAGGTTATAAATATGCTAAAAGTTTTGTCATTGTATAGGATAGGGGCCTATAAATGTGCTAGCATTCATCATGACCAAGCCTAATTAAGCTAAGGTTAATTAACTTAAGTTTAGATTATTTTAAATTAAACTATTTGCACCTCAAGTAAATTCTCTCTCTATAAATTTTTAATTAAAGTCTTTGGCCCTTGGTTGCAAAGAAGAGGCATAAACTTACAAGTATGGTCCTTGATAATCATGTAAGTAACACACATCTATTGAGTCCTTTACATATGTCATTTATGTCCTTGTTGTTTTGGGTTTAGGATCTAATCACAAAGCCATAATTACCTTATCGTCACGTTGAAAGTTCTTTATTGATGTACCAATTTGGTTAATGGACTAGAATTTCACTAAAAGAGATTAGATAGGAATCTTCTTGATAAAAATTAGTCAATAGTGTTTTCATTTAAGATCCTCAATAAAAGAGATTATTTAAGAGAAGAGAGCGCATTTAGTAAAAGATGGGATTTAAAATTTCTACCATATTTAAGAGAGAAAGTGAGTCTTTGTTAGATTTTCTTTTGAGTATGGTTTCAATGTGTATGTAGATATTATTCTTATTTTGAATTTTAATTTTGTTAAAAATTTAGTTTAAGTTTATTAAGAAAACTAAAAAGAGAAGTGATTCAGATAAACGAGCAGTATATGAAAATTTTTTTTCCTTCATATAGTGTATTTAAGAGATTCAGGCTAATGTCTCGATGATTCCCACATAAGCTCCATCGATGGAGTCCAGCTATAGCAAGGAGTCCAATTATATCTTAAGGGTTTTTAATAAGCAAATTTGTTTAACAGTGCATGTATTGGATGGAGCCAGTTGTATTTTAAGTCTAGCCATAAACTTTCTATAATTACAGTAGGGTTAGTAGTGGTAAAAGATTGAGCATTTATTTGCATGGATCCTCACATATTAGTTTTATTCAATATTTTCTAAATTTAAAAAAATATAAAATTTAATAAACTATTCATGAATAATGATTATAAAATTAATGACAAGAGCATATATTTATATATTCATATAAGCTTTTTCTACAAATATATGGCCTTAAATATCTAAACTATTTGTAAATGGTTTGTGATCAACTTGGCAATGGTTTGTTTGGATATGGCTATAGACCTAGCCAACACTCTTCACCTATTCGTTCATCACGCATCCTTACAACTCTACAAGACACAAGAAAGAAACCCGATTAATGGAACTAATATATATATATATATATATATATATATATATATATATATATATATATATATATATATATATATATATATATATATATGCTTGTATATTATGTGAGCACGTGCATGGGTGTTGAGTTGTGGCTTCTTCTAAGATAATTTTTGCTTTAATTAGTGATGCAGCATGAGTACTTTTATTGAGTAGCTATCAAGCAACATTGAAGTCTATGCAAAAAATATCAAGAATTACTAGGGCAAGGCTATAGCAACATGCATAATTATATTAATTTTACATGCATAATAATAGTTTTTCTTCTTTCATGTCTTTTCTTCCTACTTTTACCAACTTGTTGTTCTTGGATTTTTTGATAGGTTTGATATTTTGTGTCACAAATCCAAATGATTAGCTTGCATCATCAAATAGAAATAGATAGCTATACAATTATTTTTCTAAATAAAATACGTGATAGCTGCTAATTGCCAACATACAATCACAAAATATCTTGTTAAAGATAAAATCATATAATATGCTAGCATTTCTTAAATCAATATAAATATTTTCTAATTATATATCCTAACTAGAATAGATATCGATGAAGCCAAATCTCATCAAACCTTTTGGGAATTGATAAATTGCCTTCGTAAAAGAATAATAAAAGATAAAAATAATTATGATATGTCAATTATTTTGAAAATCTCTAAAGATTTTTCATTTATGTCCACTTGACATTTTGTAATACATTAATTATATATATAACTCACCATCAAGTAGGAAATGATGGGTGAAATACAGGTGTGGTATGGATTTTTTTAATCCAAAATATTGATCAATATTTAATATATACAGCAACAAAGTTCATAAAGTGGTGCCACACATTGTCCTTTTTCATATCCCAAGCTATGGCATGATCCATTGCAACTTTTGGTTTCCACGTCACATAATGCAATACAATAATATCTTGCTTGTGCTGTGACAACAAAATAATTTTTGAATTAGCATGTATATTTATTCTTGCATGAACAAATATTTAGAAAATCTGAGAAAACTGAGGTGTGCTACATGAAATATTAAACAAAAGAGAATGATGCATTTTAAGTCCTTCATGTCTACATATTTTTTCAATTTTCTATACTGAAATAGAAAAAAAAAACATACCATAAGCAAAGAACATAGCAAGAACTATGATGGCCATAAAAATTTTATTGGCATTGGAAGAGGAAGAGGAAGCCATATCAAATTTCTTGATCTTGTCTAAGAATATGTCTTAGGGGTTCGAATTTATATTTGTCCAAAAAATTTCTTTTATTGAGTAATAACAGTTGTCTAAAGGGGGTTTTGTTTCCTTTAATTGCCATTAGGCATTATTTATTGAGTTATTTTACCAAGAGTTTCTTATATCTTAATAGGATGGTAACATTTTGTTTTGTTCGATTTTTTCATGGCATCTTAATTAATACCACTGGATTAAGTGACTTGGGAGCCATTATTCTCTAACATATTTGAGAATAATAGGATCCGTTAAATGTTTTGATAGGCACCCTTCAAAAGTTGAATAATGGGAATAAGGTGATGGGAAAGGAAACAAGGATAATTTTAATACCATCAATGTAATAAGAAGGTATGAATTAATCTTTTTCTGTTATCTTGGGCTCTTAATATCTATTGGTTACTAGTCGTGAAGAAAATTATTTTGAAAAAAATAAATGATTTTAAAGATTATTGCAATTTTTGTGGAAGACTATTCTTAAAGAAACATACACTCGAACGGCATGTATAACTTAATAATCTTTATGGCATGTCTTGCTTTTCACTGATTTTATATTTTAAAAGTTATAATTTATGATGGTAGGATAGATATCATGGCTAAAGTAGTGAGGCATGTGCCTACCCCCTTTTTGGTGAACCAAGTCTTAAGTCAAATTTCTTTCATCATGTCTCGTCAAGTTAAGCCTTTCTTTATAAGATCACGTAAATTAAGAAACATCCCTCTAAATAACCTCTTATCTAAAGCATTAGCTAACAAACATCTTTTTAAAAAACATAAGAACTATCAATTTTACTCTAGTTAGAAATTGTGAGCATACCATTGATAGATGTTATACTTCCATAAACAATGATTACATTGAAAAAATATTTAGACACCTTTGCTTCATGTGAATGAAACAATTAAAAGCATTGATGCTTGCAATACATATACCAATTTGGCTAGATTTGAAACAACAACCTCTCACTAAGTGCTCATAAAATTGATTTCTCTAGTTATGAAATAAGAATCATATGTGAGGAGCTTATTGCTATCCCCAATGCTTTGGAAGTGTTAGATTGGACAAAAGTGAACTGAAGGATCATCAAGATGGTTCACAGCATCGATCTTTAATCCATTGAGGTTCCTATCTAACCATTAGATATATAGTTCATTTGATAGTTCGTGCATCGAGCCATTGAGGCCTCTATCTATATTATTGATTTCATATGTTATATGTGATTATGTGCATGAAAATTTGATGGATACTAATATTTTTGAATTTATGTTTTAAAAATAAAATTTGATCATGTTTGCGTACCGACTAATGATTAATTATATTTTGACTATCGCATCCTTTGTTATCACTTGAATTATCTATTTAAGATATTTAATTGCTTATTGGGATATCAATCTCATTATTGTTTTTTTTTTTCAGATTTAAATGCTTAGTTATGGATGTGGGTACTACTTTGAAAATTAGAAATAAGTTTTGACAATATCAACATAGTTTAGATTTGGATTTATTATTATAATTTATAGGACTATTATTTGAGATTCAATGGATGTTGGACTTTTGAATGTTATTTTTTAGTTGGATTTGTTAGTTAATTAAATTTTAACTTTTAGTTATTCAAATTATCTTCTTTGTGATGCATATGATATCATGTTGGGATAACTTGCTTGCTTATAGAGAGTATTCTCCACAATCATGGGTGGTTAACATGAACTCTTGATTCATGATCTCGGATGGATGTGTGTGATAATTAATATGATATCAGAGCATATATGAAAAAATCATGACACAAAATCAAACATCAGTGTTAGTAGGAAGGCACTAGGGGCATTGGGATGATAACTAATATTAATTTTGACATAACTTAGAAACTTAGATTTGAGATAAGTATATTGATGGATTTGAATCAGAGTGCACATCGAAAGCATTATGGTCTGAATTTTTTTCAAGCTGATCAGAATAATAATTTGATTCAAGGGATATCGTAATGAAAGACTTGATCATGAAATTATAGGATGATTATGATCTGAGAAAGAAGTAACCCTAAATTTTTGAAGACTGGGCAAGAAAAATTTTGATGATGAAATTTCATTTTAGAAAAGAGAATATGACACCCAAGCCAAAACAACTTGGGCCTGATCCAGCCATAAAAATAAGAAACAATCCAAAAAGAATTTATCATGAATTTTAGAGTACTAAAAAAAAAGAGGGCCAGCACATGCTGTGCACGTGCTGGGCGAAAGAGTTGAACTCCCATTGGAGTTCTCTTCCTTCACCAATCAACTCTTGATCAGAGTCGAATACAACCATTGGGAGGAGTTTAACTCCTCCCCTCTAGCCCAATTTTAAGAGAAGAGGGCTTCCCTCTTCTTTCCATAAAAAATCGAGGCCCAAGCTGGAGGTTCAATAGAGTTCTCTCCTTTTCTTCTCTCGAAAGGTGCTTCATCATGTTCATTGAAAGCATGGGCCAACCATCATTGGAACCTAAGTAGGATCCTCTAATTTTTAAGATTATTTGGTTTGCCATCCTCCTTAGCCCATGAACCTTGATTTTTGGTGGGCAATCACCGGATTTTTCATAGAAATCCTAATCTTTATTTTACCCTGGCTTCTGCCCATTCATTTGTTGATTTATCTAGTACCGATAGTCATCTTAGATTGTCAGTCTGGATCTTTTAACTACATCATCACAGCCCCAATCACTACCGACGAAAGCTATTTTGATGGTGCTCCCCTAATCCAAAAATAAATGAAGTAATCCTATATTTCACGATAGGACCAAAGAAAGAGAGAGAACGAGAGGAAAAGAAGAAAAAGATAGAAAGAAAGTAAAAAAATAAAGAAAAATAATAGAAAAAAATGGATAGAGAGAGTTTCTCTCTCTTCCCTCTTCTTCTTATCTTCCACTCTCTGCTTTCTATTTCTAGTTTATCTCTAGAAAGTCATACTTTCTCTCTCTATAAGTTTCTACCACTAAAAGTGTCTCCCTCAAGATTATGTTTTTCTTTTAGACTTTTTTAAATCATAGAAAAAACATTCAACAATCTTAATAGACCTTGATGAAAGGATCCTGACTTTTGACTATTGAATAGCCAGCCCTCACCTTGATCAAGCCTATCATTATTAGATTTCATCATCAATTGCATCCTACCACCCTAGCATGATCCTTGATTTATGGTTGATCAATTGAATGTCCTAAATCGATCCATTTCGATGTCAGCTATAAGGATTTTAGAATTTAGGATTTTATTTTGAAAATAATCATGATTAAAATTTGATAAAAGTATGATTTTAGATATTCAAATTTGTAAAAGAATTTTGGGAAGCTCGTTGTTCATACAAGATTAAGATGACTCCATGTCGGATAAAAAAATCTGCTCGACGTACTGCTAAAAATATATCAAACCAATCAGAATTGCAATCCTCCTCAGTAGGTTGGTGGTTTCCGTCAGCAGAAAAGAGTCATTGATCCTATTAGGAATATATAGATGGAGCAACAAGAATCAATTATGGCCCGAATAAGGAAGATATTAGTCAGCATGGTGCAATCACAATAGTAGTTGCCCCAATAATTACTACAACAATGACAAATGCAACTACAAACATCGCCACCGTAGGAACGTGGAGAGCAGCAGGATCAGTGAAGTAATATTATAGAATTTAAATGGTTGTCTCCATTAGCTTTCATGGGGACTATCGAATCTATGAAAGCTGATAATTGAATTATGGAGATGGAGATGATGATTGCCATCTTGGAGTGCCGCGATGATGAAAAGATTTGTTAGGAAACTTATTTGTTGTAAGATAAAGTGTTCAACTAACTATACGAACTGGACATAAATATAAATATGATGGGGAGCAACTCTTCTGGGAGAGATTTTGAAGGGCATTTTCTAATCAGTATTTTTCTTGAAGTGTAATGATACAAAAAAATAAAAATTTATTTATCTAAAATAAAGAAATATGATAGTTGTATAATATGAAACTAAATTTACAAAGCTTGCTTTATTCTGAAAGAGATGAGAAAATCAAAAAACTAAAAAGAAATGAAGTAAAAATTGGTCATAAAAGAAAGAAAATGAATCTCAAGCGCAGAATAGTAAATATACTAGGGGTTCGAATAAAAATTAGTGAGTGATAGCTCTACGCTAGCAAACAGCATCAAATTTTCTAGGTGGGGTAAAGCTTATGCTGATTATGAATGCAATTCTATCATTGGTACTCACTTTAAATGTGGTAAGATAAGTCACAAAATAGATGAGTATCCCCAGAGATCTGAGAGACAACCTATCCTAAAAGCTGAACAAAATAAGGATAAGAATCTAAAAATTCAAATCCAAGAGCGTGTCTATGCTTTTACGCAACAAGATGTGCAGACTTTCGATTCAGTGATAATTAACAGGCTCTGAGATCGGTTCTTGGAATTAATTGGACTAATGAATTAATTTTGCTCATAAGATAAGTAATGATTGACCTTCTCTGGATTTTTTATTTATATAATGATGAATATTGAATAAATTATTAATGAATTTATATATGATTTATGAATCTATGAAAATATGTTTTGAATGAAAATTGACATAAAATTTTGGAATAGTATTTCTCCTATTATTACTATAATTATTTATTGATCAAAAATCATATATGCACATTAATTTTGTTTTGATTATGAAATATGTATTATTCTGAAAAAAGAGTTTTGATACAAATCAGATTTAGACTCTCAGTCTGACTATGTTCTGAACCCTGCCAATTGAGGATTATGCATTAGCGCTTTGACTATTATGGAGCCCGTGATTTTGTTTCTAGCCCAACCATAGCATATAAGTGTGGTATTTTAGCCCGACCACTGGATATATTTCGGCCCCACCATAAGGTATAAGTATGGTATTCCGGCCCTATCATGGGGTATATCAATTATGTTTTATGAATGAAGAACAACAGGATGGAATGTTGTGGATGGCGTTATGAAACTTTACTAATGTCACATAGGTAGACTTGTCGGAGATCGAGGCTGCCATTAGCCTCGCAATTACTGAACCAGGTGTGCTGGATGAAAATATCACTTTGCCTTCAGCATCCTTAGTTCAGTATATGAGGCTAGAGTTAGACGGGCATTTGAAAGTTTATGAATGGGGAACAATAGGATGGAATGTTGTGGATGACATTATGAAACTTTACCTAGATAATTGTGTCGATCCCATAGTGTACGGAGAGCATGAAATTTGTTCTAATAATGGGTAATGCAGCTGCCCTAGTGGAATTAATAGAGATTCGAATTATTTTAGATAGATTGATGATAGGCAGCCTAGTCTTGTTTGCTTCCTTGTGATTTCTCTATCTTGCTAATCATTGCAAGATCACCAGCTCTTGGCTCTCAAGGATGATACTTATTTCTTTTTGCTGTTGGCTATTGAATATGGTATTATCTTTTTCCGTTGCTTGCCTTAATCTGAAAAATGAAGAGAGTTGCAGGCAGGCAATTGCTCTTGCAAAGCTGATATTTTTTAGTATGGCCAAAATATTTCTGATGGCTTTTGTTTCTTACCATCGCAATTGTTCTCATTGATGAACAATCAGCTTATAATAACTCATTATAATTCAATTCTATATGTTAAGGTTCAGATTATCCCTAGAACAACTAATAGACACTGTATTCTTCAACTTCTAGAGGGAAGGTAATGGGTGTTGGAGCAATACTGGGTTCCACTGCTAGAGTTTTATTTACCGTGTTCCTTGTAGTTGAGCATTTTGTTTTATTCGTGAGAAAAACAATTTACATATGGAAGAAGAAGATCAACCTGGTCATGTATTAGGAACACCAACTAGATTTTCTTTTGAAGAACTGAAATCAAGTACCTAGAACTTCTATAAAAAGCTAGGAGAAATAGGCTTTGGGTTTGTATTTGAGAGAGAGTGGGATAATATGAGAGTAGCGGTAAAGTGCTTGGATGGCATCTAAGTCAAATGATAACATCAATTTGAGATTTCTCATTTTTCTCATGTCTTTGGGCAACTCTTTGAGATTACAACAAAATGAAAGGTTCAACTTTGAGATTACAACAAAATGAAAGGTTCAGCACTTGCAAGTTGTAGAGAGAAGTAATCAAGTTAGGTAATGCCTCAATAAAAGTTTTTGATAGGTCTAGGAACCTTAGATGCTTTAACCTGCTTATTCTTCTGGATAACTTTTTGAGTCCTGTGCCGTGTAAATCCAGTACAAGAAAATAAGTAAGATTTGACACCACATAGAAGATGAATTCTCTTATGTTTACAACTCTGAAACATGGAAAATATAAGTGATCTAAATTGCTTTGTTTTGTAGGCGAGCTATAAACATTCTGATGATTTGTCGTTATTAAAATCAATTGATGAATAGCGACATATCCATGCGAAATGCTTGTGTCCTTGCCTGCCTCCATGATGATGGCCTCAACACCTATGACACAGCAAGCAAGGTCATGGACTAGATCATGCATCTTGCATACTATCACGTTACCATCAGAATCCTTTTTTGCATCCTGAAAAAAGAACCTCCATAGCAAATTATTGAAAAACTGATTGCCAATATTCTCTAAATCCATATTATTATCTGATGGTTGAACAAACCCTTCTGGACAATCTCCTTCCCTATTTCTACCTACTATGGGGTCTCTTCTCATCTCCCCAACCCACATATGATGTTCAAATAGTTCCTTTATCCTTCTATCATTGTAGATTAACCGAGCAAGCGTGGTCTTCCCAACTCCACCCAAACCAACTATTGGGAGAATAGAGACATCCTTATCGGTATCCATATGGACTAAGAAATTTATGACCTCGATCTTTATCATCATCCCGGCCATAAATTTCATATTCAATTAAAAATAAGTAGGTCTCTCGATCCAAAGGTCTCTCTAGTATGGATCTCTCACTCAAATGGTATTTCAATCTCTCTTCTGAAATTTGGTCCAATTGCTCTATGATCTCTTTTACTTTGCAAGCAATCTTATGATGAAATATAATTGAGTTGTTGAGGGAAAACAAAATCACACACCTTTGGGATGATGCAATTGTTTTCCTCAATCTTTTTTGGAACTCATCCACCACGTCATCTGCATCAAAAGCAGCATCTTTGAGCTTCCTTAGCCAGCCATGCAGAGGTTTGTCGTTGATGGATCTATTCTCAGTGTCCTCGAGCACATCACTAATAGATACTAACACGCTTTGTAGCTCCACATCTTTCTTGACACAGCTCGCCAATCCCATCTCCTTCCATAGGCCAGAGCCTAGCTTCTGGATCACAATCTTCAAAATGAGGGAGGCAACTGATACTGCTACTGCTTCTGCCATAACGTTGAGTTGTTGCTGCCACCTCTCTTCCTCTCGAGGTTTTGATAAATGAAGCTTTGATGAGTAAGGGCTTTCAAGAGCCTTGTGAAAGGAAAGAGCCCAAAGAAGACCTATGATTTTTTACCAAAAAAAAAAGGTATAACACCAATGAGTAGGTTCACACCATTTACCCACCAATTATGGTAAGAAAGTAGTGGAATTGCTTTGAATGGAGTCAAAGGCTTGTTGGTCCACGGCAACATGGGAGTCAGCTATCTGATGTTGATGGTGTTTCTTTAATCTCCTAGGGAGGTGCCCATAGCTACATGGGAACGCCCTGACAAGCAGAGCATCAAATGCCGCCGACATCCAATCTAGTGCCATTGCCGTAAGTTATCGAAGCCATTCTTGTCACACCTACTCCAATGAACTCGAATATACTTGATGGCATTTATAACTTAATAATCTTTATGGCGATGTCTTGCTTTTCACTAGTTTTATATTTTAAAAGTTGTAATTTACGTTGGTAGGATAGATATCATGGCTAAAGTAGCGAGGCATGAGCCTGCCCCCTTCTTGGTGAACCAAGTCTTAAGTCAAAGTTCTTTCATCATGTCTCATCAAATTAAGCCTTTCTTTATAAGATCACGTAAATCAAGAAACATCAAAATAATCAGCTAACTAACATCTTTTTAAAAAACATAAGAACTATCAATTTGACTCTAGTTAGAAATTATGAGCATGCCATTGATAGAAGTTATACAACCATAAACAATGATTACAATGAAAAAAATTTAGACATCTTTGCTTCAAATGAATGAAACAATTAAAAGCATTGATGCTTGCAATACATATACCAATTTGGCTAGATTTGAAATAACAACCTCTCACTAAGAGCTCATAAAATTGATTTCTCTAGTTATGAAATAAGAATCATATGTGAGGAGTTTATTGCTATCCCCAACACTTTAGAAGTATTAGATTGGATGAAAGTAAACTGAAGGATGCATCAAGATGTTTTACAGCATCGATCTTTAATCCATTGAGGTTCCTATCTAACAATTAGATATATAGTTCATGTGACAATTCGTGCATCGAGCCATTGAGGCCTCTATCCATATTATTGATTTCATATCACATATGTGCTTATCTGCATAAAAATTTGATCGATACTAATATTTTTAAATTTATGTTTTGAAAATAAAATTTGATCATGTTTGTGTACCGAATAATGATTAATTATATTTTGACTATCACATCCCATGTTGTCACATGAATTATCTATTTAAGATGCTTATTGCTTATTGGGTTATCAATCTCATTATTCTTTTTTGCTATTTCAGATTTAGAAGCTTAGTTATGGATGTGGGTACTACATTGAAAATTAAAAATAAGTTTTGATAGTATCAACATAATTTAGATTTGGATTTGTTATTATCGGTTATAGGATTATTATTTGAGGTTCAATGGATGTTGGACTTTTGAATGTTATTTTTCAGTTGGATTTATTAGTTAATTAAATTTCAACTTTTAGTTTTTTAAATTATCTTCTATGTAATGCATATGACATCATGTTGGGATAACTTGCATGCTTGTAGAGAGTGTTCTCCACAAGCATGGATGGTTGACATGAATCTTTGATTCACATTCTTGGATGGGTGTGTGCGATAATTAATATGATATCAGAGCATAAGTGGAGAAATCATGACACAAAAAATCAGACATGAGTGTTGATTTGAAGGCGCTAGGGGCATTGGGATGATAACTAATATTAATTTTGATATAATTTAGAAATTTAGATTTGAGACAAGTATATTGATGGATTTGAATCAGAGTGCACATCGAAAGCATTGTGGTCTAAATTTTTTTCAAGCTGATCAGAACAATAATTTGATTTAAGGTATACTATAATGAAAGACTTGATCATTACATTATAGGATTATTATGATCTGAGAAAGATGTAACCCTAAATTTTTTATGACTGGGCAAGAAAAATTTTGATGATGAATTTTTTTTTTTAGAAAAGAGAATGTGACACCCAAGTCCAAACAACTTGGGTCTGATCTAGACACAAAAAAAGAAACAACTCAAAAAGGATTTACCATGAATTTTAGAGCACTAGAAAAAAAAGAGGGCCAACACATGCTGGGCATGTGCTGGCTCTTGATCAGGGAGGAGTTTAACTCCTCCCCTCTAGCCCATTTTAAGGGAAGAGGGCTTACCTCTTCTTCCCATAAAATACCGAGGCCCAAGTTGGTGGTTCATCAGAGTTCTCTCCTTTTTTTCTCTCTGAAGGTGCTTCATCGTGTTTGTCGAAAGCACGGGCCAACCGTCATTGGAACCTAACTAGGATCCTCTAACTTTTAAGATTATTTGGCTTGCCTTCCTCCTTAGGCTATGAACCTTGATTTTTGGTGGACAATCACTGGATTTTTCTTAGAAATCCAAACTTTATTTCACCCTTGGCTTCTACCCATTCGTTTGTTGATTTACCTAGTACCAATAGTCATCACAGACTGTCAGTCTGGATCTTTTAGCTGCATCATCATAGCCCCAATCACTACCAGTGAAAGCCATTTTGATGGTGCTCCCCTAATCCTGAAATAAATGGAGGAAGTAATCCCCTATTTCACTATAGGGCCAAAGAAAGAGAGAGAAAGAGAGGAAAAGAAGTAAAAGATAGAAAGAAAGAAAAAAGAATAAAGAAAAACAAAAGAAGAAAAAAGGATAGAGAGAGTTTCTCCCTCTTCCCTCTTCTTCTTATCTTCCACTCTCCACTTTCCCTTTCTAGTTTATCTCTAGAAAATCATATTTTCTCTCTCTCTATGAGTTTCTACCACTAAAAGTGTCTTCCTCAAGATTATGTTTCTCTTTTAGGCTTTTCTAAATCATAGAAAGAACCTTCAACAATCTTAATAGACCTTGATGAAAGGATCCTGACTTTTGACTATCGAATAGCCAGCCCTCACCTTGATCAAGCCTATCATCATTAGATTTTACCATCAATTACATCCTACCATCCTAGCATGATCCTTGATTTATAGTTAATCAATTGGATGTCCTAAATTGAACCATTTCGACGTCAGCTATAAGGATTTTAAAATTTAGGATTTTATTTTGAAAATAATTATGATTAAAATTTGATAAAAGTAGGATTTTAGATATTCAATTTTGTAAAAGAATTTTGGGTAGCTCGTTGTTCATACAAGATTAAGATGACTCCATGTCGGATAAAAAAGTCTGCTTGATGCACTGCTAAAAATATATTAAACCAATAGAATTGCGATCCTCCTCAGTAGGTTGGTGGTATCCCTTAGCAGAAAAGAGTCATTGATCCTATTAGAAATATATAAATGGAGCAACAAGAACCAATTATGGCCCGAAAAAGAAAGATATTAGTCGGCATGGTGCAATCATAATAGTAGTTGCCGCAATAATTACTACAACAACGGCAAGTGCAACTACAAACATCGCCACTGTAGGAATGTGGAGAGCAGCAGGATTAGTGAAGTAATATTGTAGAATTTAAATGGTTGTCTCCATTAGCTTTCATGGGGACTATTGAATCTGTGGAAGCTGATAATTGAATTATGGAGATGGAGATCATGATTACTATTTTGGAGTGTCGTGATGATGAAAAGATTTGTTAGAAAACTTATTTATTATAAGGTAAAGTGTTCAACTAACGGTACTGACTAGACATAAATATAAATATGATGGGGAGCAACTCTTCTATGGGAGATTTTGAAGGGCATTTTCTTAATCAATAATTTTCTTGGAGTGTAATGACATAAAAAGAATCAAAATTTATTTATCTGAAATAATGAAATATGATAGTTGTAGAATATGAAACTAAATTTACCAAGCTTGCGAACTTTATTCTAAGGTTGGTCGAGGATGAGCATGATCAAGTGTATAAATTTGAGATGAAACTGAGGATAGAAACTAAAAAGCAAGTGGAGCTATGTAAATTAACTACTTGTATAGATGTGGTGAAGAAAGCATTAAAAATTGAAATGAAAGTCAATGAAGAACATGCTAAAAGAGAAGAAAATCCAAAGAAATGAAGTAGGCCAAATGAATCTCAAGTGCAGAATAGTAAATACACTAGGGATTCAAACAAAGATCAGTGAGTGACAGCTCTATGCCAGTAGATAGCATCAAATGTTCTAGGTGGGGTAAAGCTTATGCTGATTATGAATGCAGTTCTATCATTGGTACTCACTTTAAATGTGGTAAGATAGATCACAAAATAGATGAGTGCCCCCAGAGATCTGAGAGTCAGCCTGCCCTAAAAGCTGAACAAAATAAGGATAAGAATCTAAAAATCCAGATCCAAGGATGTGTCTATGCTTTTATGCAACAAGATATGTAGACTTTCGATTCTATGGTAATGGGCTCTGAGATAGGTTCTTGGAATTAATTAGACTGATGAATTAATTTTGCTCATAATATAAGTAATGGTTGACCTTCTTTGGATTTTTCATTTATATAATCACAAAGCCATAATTACCTTATCATCACCTTGAAAGTTCTTTATTGATGTACCAATTTAGTTATTGGACTAGAATTTCACTAAAAGAGATTAGATAGAATCTTCTTAATAAAAATTAGTCAATAGTGTTTTCATTTAAGATCCTCAATAAAAGAGATTATTTAATAGAAGAGAGCGCATTTAGTAAAAGATGGGATTTAAAATTTCTACCATATTTAAGAGAGAAAGTGAGTCTTTGTTAGATTTTCTTTTGAGTATGATTTCAATGTGTATGTAGATATTATTCTTATTTTGAATTTTAATTTTGTTAAAAATTTAGTTTAAGTTTATTAAGAAAACTAAAAAGAGAAATGATTTAGATAAACGAGCAGTATATGAAAATTTTTTTTCCTTCATATAGTGTATTTAAGAGATTTAGGCTAATGTCTCGATGATTCCCACATAAGCTCCATCGATGGAGTCCAGCTATAGCAAGGAGTCCAATTATATCTAAAGGATTTTTAATAAGCAAATTTGTTTAACAGTGCATGTATTGGATGGAGCCAGTTGTATTTTAAGTCTAGCCATAAACTTTCTATAATTATAGTAGGGTTAGTAGTGGTAAAAGATTGAGCATTTATTTGCATGGATCCTCACATATTAGTTTTATTCAATATTTTCTAAATTTAAAATAAATATAAAATTTAATAAACTATTCATGAATAATGATTATAAAATTAATGACAAGAGCATATATTTATATATTCATATAAGCTTTTTCTACAAATATATGGCCTTAAATATCTAAACTATTTGTAAATGGTTTGTGATCAACTTGGCAATGGTTTGTTTGGATATAGGCTATAGACCTAGCCAATACTCTTCACCTATTCGTTCATCACGCATCCTTACAACTCTACAAGACATAAGAAAGAAACCCGAATTAATGGAACTAATATATATATATATATATATATATATATATATATATATATATATATGTATGTATGTATGTATGTATGTATGTATGTATATATATATCTTGTATATTATGTGATATTATGTGAGCACATGCATGGGTGTTGAGTTGTGGCTTCTTCTGAGATAATTTTTGCTTTAATTAGTGATGCAGCATGAGTACTTTTATTGAGTAGCTATCAAGCAACATTGAAGTCTATGCAAAAAATATCAAGAATTACTAGGGCAAGGCTATAGCAACATGCATAATTATATTAATTTTACGTGTATAATAATAGTTTTTCTTCTTTCATGCCTTTTCTTCCTACTTTTACCAACTTGTTGTTCTTGGATTTTTTGATAGGTCTGATATTTTGTGTCACAAATCCTAATGATTAGCTTGCATCATCAAATAGAAATAGATAGCTATACAATTATTTTTCTAAATAAAATACGTGATAGCTGCTAATTGCCAACATACAATCACAAAATATCTTGTTAAAGGTAAAATCATATAATATGCTAGCATTTCCTAAATCAATATAAATATTTTCTAATTATATATCCTAACTAGAATAGATATCGATGAAGCCAAATCTCATCAAACCTTTTGGGAATTGATAAACTGCCTTCATAAAAGAATAATAAAAGATAAAAATAATTATGATATGTCAATTATTTTAAAATCTCTAAAGATTTTTCATTTATGTCCACTTGACATTTTGTAATACATTAATTATATATATAACTCACCATCAAGTAGGAAATGATGGGTGAAATATAGGTGTGGTATGGATTTTTTTAATCCAAAATATTGATCAATATTTAATATATACAGCAAGAAAGTTCATAAAGTGGTGCCACTCATTGTCCTTTTTCATATCCCAAGCTATGGCATGATCCATTGTAACTTTTGGTTTCCACATCACATAATGCAATACAATAATATCTTGCTTGTGCTATGACAACAAAATAATTTTTGAATTAGCATGTATATTTATTCTTGCATGAACAAATATTTAGAAAATCTGAGAAAACTGAGGTGTGCTACATGAAATATTAAACAAAAGAGAATGATGCATTTTAAGTCCTTCATGTTTACATATTTTTTCAATTTTCTATACTGAAATAGAAAAAAAAAACATATCATAAGCAAAGAACATAGCAAGTACTATGATGGCCATAAAAATTTTATTGGCATTGGAAGAGGAAGAGGAAGCCATAAATAAAAATTTATGTTACATTATCTAGAGTGACTAGCGAAAATAGTTTAAAAGTGCTAATAAATAATGGTGAGCATTTTAATAATTATTGTTCAATAAAGAATATTGTCTATAAGAAGATTTTTTCAAATCTACTAGCTACAATTACTATATAAGGTCTGTAATTATACACCAATATTTTTATCTCAATTTCATATTTATTTTAATTCTTTTTCTAAATATATTAATGCATATTTATTGTAGGTTCTTAATCAATTTAAAGATGCAATGCAATTTATTGAATAAGTTAACAAATGAGAGAGATAATTGGAAGATAAAGGTTAGAATTAATATAAAGAACAATAATGAACTTGTAAGTTTGGACATGCTCATTATTGATGAAGAGGTACCTTTTCTCCTATTTTCCAATATTTTTCACTCTTACATTTGCTAAAATTTTCTTACAATAATTATTGATACTATGTTTTTTGATTTGTTGGTCTGTTAGGGTAATCATATACATGATATAATTAGAAAAAAGATTGTACAAAAGTTTCGTATGCTTATTGAAGAAGGGCATATATATCTAATTACTAATTTGAAGGTTGTACACATTAATGGAATGTATCATCCAATAAAAAATGACAAGTCGATCCTTTTCCTGCTGACCACAACATTGAAGAAAATATTGCAATATCAGATATGTCCACCTCTACACAAATTTTACTTCATAAATTATGATGAAATAGTTAATCAACTCAAGAATCATGTCTATCTTAGTGGTTGTCATGTCTCGAACCCAGCACCTAGATCGGATACGTGATGGCCACATACTCTCTAGGGCAAATCCTAAAGAATATGCAAGGCCTACATAATGAGTCCACAAGAATACCGAAAGAATTAATAAATTTTAATCATATTTATTAATCAAACAAATCCATCTTTGTTCATAAAATTTAAACATATGTTTGGTATCAGAAAATAACTAATTAACTAACTAACTAAAGACTCCATCGCTCGAACTTCATGCCCAACCCGATCGAAACTAAGCATCCTGTAATTCTAAAAGAGAAGAGAAAGAAGGATTGTGAGCTTTACAGCCCAGTAAGAATTTTCCACACTTACACCAGCATGAATATAAAACATCATTTAATAAATATATATAATCGATAAGAAAATAATCATATTCATACATCATCAATATGATAATTAAATAATATCATCATATACACATCGCATATCACTAATCAACAATATTAATCAACATTAATTCAATGGAATTACTTATCATTTATTAATTAACATAATTTTGATCCAAACAATATTTTCATTTCGACACTGGACTAGACCCGCTCACACTCCAGCCCATGGTAGGCCAGCACATTTTTGCCCGTGGCACCCCGTGGCCAGCAATCATATCTTAGCCTTTGGCTGACATCATAATATCATGTTTCACATGTGTTGACTAGTCTAGATATCCATCTATTAAATATAGTATCATCTTAATTTGATTTCGGCACTGAACTCAGTCACAACCATGCTCCAGCCCCATTGGTAGGCCAAAATATACACCATGTTTCATACATGGTCGACTAGTCCGCATGCTTCTCTTTCCCATATTTTATGTTTATCTTTTCCAGTATTGGATTAATTACAATCATGCTCCAGCCCGTGGTAGGCCAAACACATGCTGCAATCTAGCCCGAGGCTAACCTAGCATACACACCACGTTTCTTTTATGACCGAACAATCCAAACACTACTCATGCCCCATCCATATTATTAAAATCATAATCTAATTTTTGGTAGTAGATTAGTCACAGTCATGCTCCAACTCATGGTAGGCCAAGCTGCATCCTAGTCCAAGACTGACCCAGCATATACACAATGTTTCTTGCATAATTGGCTAACCTAGCTAGATGTCGTCCATCCCATTAATTATATTAAATAATGTTTTCCTTACTTGACAATCATTTAAGCATCAATTAACATGATTCAAGCAATATTAGTTTAGTATATAATACACATATCAATAGATATAAAATATACATCAATTATACAGATAAATTTTCATGAACATGTCAGTGATCATGTTGAAGAACCTTTATCTCTACCGATGATGGACTCAGCACAAATTGATGATCCTTTAGATCTACGCACTCAAAAATAAGATGTTTCGCTCGACACCTTATGCTGACAATCACACCTCTACATGATCAAGGTCAAACATAAAAATTATATATGAAGAAATTATGGATAAACGGACCTAACATTGTAGGTTCAAGATCCCTTCCAAGACTAGCTAGTCAGTCCAAGTTTTCTAGACATTTGGATCCTTCGTGATCTATAAAATCTCTAGAAAAAATTTTTAAAGAGAGAAAGTAGAGAAAAAATTTTTAGAGAGAGAAAGTAGAGAGAGAAGGTTGAGAGAGGGGAGGGAGAGAAGAGAAAAAAGGCTTTCTTTTTTTTCTATTTTTTCTAAAACTATTTTTCTTTTTCTTTCTTTTCTCTTTTTTTCTTTTTCTTTTTTTCCTCCTTTCTTCTTCCTGTTTCTTTCTTCCTGTATGCCTTAGCCAAAATAGGGGACCGAACGGTCCCCTCTTGTTTGTCGGATCAGAGGCCATGATTGATGCCACTGGGGCCGACGGTAGCCAAGGTTGCTGCACAGCAGCCCATCCATTCTAGTCCGATGGTCAATGATGACTGCCGGCACCAAAAAATTCCAAAGCAAACAAGAAACCAACAAGGAAAAAATAGGGGAGGGAAATCTCAAAAAAATCTGGTGAACCCGACAGCTGGCGATGGTGATTGACATAATGGGAAGGAAGGAAAAAGTGAAAGGAAGAAGGAGGGCTTACCTTGGGCTCCGATGATCTCTCCACCTCGGATTCTCGATGGACATGGTTAAGAGTTCTAAGAAGAAACTTCGGCGATCCTCGCCGGTCTTGGCCTTGGATCTCGATGAGAAGGAGATGGAAGACACCTCTCCTTTAAATAGGACTGGAGGGAAGGAGTTCCACTCCTCTCGATGGAGGATTTTCGACTTCGATTGAGAGTCATTCGGAAAGAAGACTCCTTCACAGAGTCTTCTCTCATTTTTTTGTTTAAACTGGGTTATTACATTCTCCCCCCTTAAAATAATTTTATTCTCAAAATTAACATACTGCAAAGTTAATACCCTTAGGTGAACCAAATTCTTATCCTATCGTTGACCTCCTATCTCTAGTTGAGAAAAAAAATTCGAATCCTCTATCATTGAAACCAAAGTTTCCAATCAATTTAAAATGATTTAAATCACCACGCTTTCTCTGCACACTCTGATTTAAATTCACTAAATATCTTGGATTTGCTAAATAACTTGCAAAATAATAAGATAATAATTTATCAACCTCTCAAATTATAACCTAAGATATAAATTATCCATTGAAATCCTATGAATTACCTTTGTCACATCCTTAGTGATCATAATCTTATGCTCAAGTACCCCTTAACTCAAAGTTCCTAATGATCTTAAACCTAAGCTCTGATACCATTCTATCATGCCCTGAACCCAGCACTTGGATCGAATACGTGATGGCCACATACTCTCTAGGGCAGACCCTAAAAAATATGCAAGGCCTACATAATGAGTCCACAAGAATACCAAAAGAATTAATAAATTTCAATCATATTTATTAATCAAATAAATCCATCTTTGTTCATAAAATTTAAACATATATTTGGTATCAGAAAATAACTAATTAACTAACTAAAGACTCCATTGCTCCAACTTCACATCCAACCCGACCAAAACTAAGCATCCTGCAAATCTAAAAAAGAAGAGAAAGAAGGGTTGTGAGCTTTACAGCCCATTAAGGATTCTCCACACTCACACCAGCATGAGTATGAAATATCATTTAATAAATATATATAATCGATAAGAAAATAATCATATTTATACATCAATATGATAATTAAATAATATCATCATATACACATCACATATCACCAATTAGCAATATTAATCAACATTAATTTAATGGAATTACTTATCATTTATTGATTAACATAATTCTGATCCAAATAACATTTTCATTTCGATACTGGACTAGACCCGCTCGCGCTCCAGCCCATGGTAGGCCACCACATTTCCACCCATGATCGACAACCATATCTAAGCTCGTTGCTGACATCACAATACCATGTTTCACACATGTCGGCTAGTTTAGATATCCATCTATTAAATATAATTTATCATCTTGATTTGATTTTGGCACTGAACTCAATCACAACCATGCTCCAGCCCATGATAGGCCAAAATATATGCCACATTTCATATATGGTCGACTAGTCCGCATGCTCCTCTTTCTCATGTTTTATGTTTATCTTTTCGATGATTAATTACAACCATGCTCCAGCCCGTGGTAGGCCAAACACACGCTACACCCCAGCTAGCCCGAGGCTGACCTAGCATACACACCACATTTCTTGCATGGCCGAATAATCCAAATATCGCTCATGCCTCATCTATATTATTAAAATCATAATCTAATTTTCGATAGTAGATTAGTTACAGTTATGCTCCAGCCAATAATAGGCCAAGCCGCATCCCAGTCCAAGATTGACCCGGCATATACACCATGTTTCTTGCATGACTGGCTAACCTAGATGCCACCCACCCCATTAATTATATTAAATCATGTTATTCTTACTTGACAATCATTAAGCATCAATTAACATGATTCAAGAAATATCAGTTTAGTATATAATACATATATCAATACATATAAAATATACATCAATTATATAGATAAATTTTCATGAACATGTCAGTGATCGTGTTGAAGAACCCTTACCTCTACTAGTGATGAACTCAGCACAGAAATTGATGATCCTCTAGATCTATGCACTTGAAAGTAAGGTATTCCGCTCGATACCTTATGCAGACAATCACACCTCTACATGATCAAGATCAAACATAAAAATTATATATGAAGAAATTATGGATAAACAGACCTAATATTGTATGTTCAAGATCCCTCCCAAGACAGCTAGTCAGTCCAAGTTTCCTAAACACCTGAATCCTTCGTGATCCATAAAATCTCTAGAGAGAGAAACTAGAGAGAAATTTTTAGAGGGAGAAAATAGAAAGAGAAAATGGAGAGAGAAGGTTAAGAGAAGGAAGAGAGAGAAGAGAGAGAAAAGGCTCTTTTTTTCTATCTTTTCTCCTTTTTTTTCTTTCTTTTCTCTTTTTTTCTTTTTCTTTTTTTCCCTCCTTTCTTCTTCCTGTTTCTTTCTTCATGTGCGCCTTAGCCAAAATAGGGGATGGAATGGTCCCCTCTTGTTCATTGGATTAGAGGCCATGGTCGGTGCCACTGGGGTTGATGATAGTCGGGGTTGTTGCACAGCAGCCCATCCATTCCAATTCCGCGATGATGACCGTCGGTGCCAAAAAATTCCAAAGCAAACAAGAAACCAACAAGGGAAAAACATGGAAGGGAAATCTCAAAAATATCCGGTGAACTCGATGTTTGGTGGTGGTCACTGACATAATGGGAAGGAAGAAAAAAGTGGAAGAAAGAAGGGGCGGGCTTACCTTGGGCTCTGATGATCTCTCCACCTCGGATTCTTGATGGATATGTTTAAGAGTTCTAAGAAGAAACTCCGGCGATCCCTGCGAGTTTTGGCCTTGGATCTCGATGGAAAGGAGAGGGAAGACACCTCCTCTTTAAATAGAGCCAGAGGGGAGGAGTTCCACTCCTCCCAGTGAAGGATTTTCGACTCTGATTGGGAGTCGTTCGGGAAGAAGACTCCTTCACAGAGTCTTCTCTCATTTTTTTTGTTTAAATTGGGTTATTACAGTGGTAAGAACAAAAAAAATATTTCTATATTTTACTTAACTTTTTGGTTATTTTATTCAACTAATAAATATTTTTTATGTCTACATTTTGCAGATGTTGTTGGAAATTTAATTACCGTGAGACCTTTAGAGAATATTCATGCTAATAACTTAATTATTTAAAAAAAATTTGGAGCTATTGATTCTTGAGTATGTATTTTACTTTATATATAGTACATGATTTATTTAAAAATATAGTATTTATCTTTCTAATCCTACCTGATGTTTTTGTAGTGGATTATAGATAAAGGTCATCCTTTGGGGTAAAGCTATTGATTATATAGATGAAACTAAAATTTTACAAAGTTTCTCTCATCTAATTCTAGTTGTAACATCAACAACTGTTAAAGCATTTTGAGGTATTCAAAACCTATTTTTAATTTTGTCTTTGATATTAGAATTTTTGTTCTTAATAAGAAATT
Source organism: Cocos nucifera (assembly GCA_006176705.1). Lineage (NCBI taxonomy): Eukaryota > Viridiplantae > Streptophyta > Magnoliopsida > Arecales > Arecaceae > Cocos > Cocos nucifera. Next base: position 28,764 of record QRFJ01006965.1, read on the forward strand.
TATATTATAGGTGAACATTATTTTTCCTCTATGAGTGTAACAAAAATTTATGTCAACTTGGATATACCAGAAGTGAAAAGTTTTAATCATAGGTATTGTTTATGTATTCATTATATATCTTATTATAAAATTTCATAGGACAAACTACTAACTAAATTTTATAACTATTTCAATAAAGATTTACCATGTGTAAATGATGTTCAAGAGATTATATCTCAAAGCCAATTATAAACTACTTCTACTAATCCATTATATGTTAAAAGGATGACAATTCAAGAAATAAAATCTATTGAATGGGATTGTCATGGATAGGTGATTAAACTTATATAATACTAAAACTTCATTCATATGTCATGTAAATTTTCTAAATTTGGTATTTATATTTAAATATATAACTATAATTAATATTAAACTATTTGATTTGTAGGAAACTATCTTTAATTGCCAGGCTTTAATAAGCAACAGTGAAACAAAATTTGGATGGTGCTATATGGCTTGCCAAATTTGTTAGAAAAAAGTAAGATGCACTAATGTTGGATTCAGGTGTGATCGATGCAATATAGAGCCTAAGTACCCAATGCTAAGGTTTGCTTCACATTTAATACTTAGAATTTATATGTTATATATTTTAATATCACATCTTTTATGCATATCCATTATAATTTTTTATTTGTTAGTTATAATAAATTTTGATTTAGTTCTATTCTTTCCTTTACTTTAGATACTGATTACAATTTCATGTTGTAGATGATACTGGATTTGCATCATTCATTCTTTTTGTTAAAATTACTCAATGGTTAATAGGCAAATTAGCTAAAGAATTATGCATAGATAAGGTATATACAACATGTATTTTATATTTTATTTATCCAATTGATTAGTTAATAATATAAGGTTATGTATTTCTCTTTATGCAAAAAGATGATGATTCTATTATTCCATTAGAAATCAAAAAAGCTATAAGACCAAGTTATACCTTCCAAATTAAAGTTGATGAATACAATCTCAAAGAAGAAAGACAAAGTTATAATGTTCTTAAAATAATTTTGAATGATGCATACAATGAATTAGCGGACAAGAAAAATCATGAAAAATCCATTGTGAGTGATGTATTTCTATTCTTTTACATATTGCTTATTATATTTATCTACTTTATTCTAATAATTAATAATTAAATTTTTTTTTATAGATTGAAGCAAATCAAGATGATAGTCCTGTTGTTGATAAAACTATGAAGAAAAGAGATGTACATGGAAAGCAAACAAGTAGCCGTGCTCTACTTATTGATGAATATTCTAAAACAACTGATGCTAAAAATATTATTTCAAGAAATAATTTTTGTATCAGCAAAAGATAAAAATAATTATGTTACTTTTCTTTATATCTCCATTTAGAACACTTGATATCATCTATGATATTTTTTATATTATTTTGACTTTTTAATCTAAAAATTTTGTAACATTAGATGTGCAAAATATATATTTTTTTAAAAAAAATCATATACCATGTATCGCATGGGTTATAATGTAGTATATATATAAAATAATATCTTGTGGAGGAGTATTATGGTGTTGCCAACTCAGCAAGTTAAAATTCTTTCAATACGCTACATGTTGAGCTCCGACTTTTTTTAAATTTTTTTTATTTTCTGCATCAATCACCGTGCTGGCTGTTCTCCTATATTGCCAGCATTCCCTTCACCCGCCAAGCATTCCCTCCGCCAGTTCGCTTACTCCCAACTCCACCATGCCACTACCTCCTTCTCCCCCTCTCCATAAGCTTGGCCAGGGTAGGTTCGGACCCGTATTCCATAGTGGCCTTCCCTCCGGCCAGGAGGTCGTCGTCAAGCTTATGGACTTTGATTCCCTCCAGGGAGGGCGTGAGTTCCAAAATGAGCTCGCCCTCGTTGGCATGATGCTCGCCATGGCATTCTCCCCGGACTACGGATGGGTGGTGGCTCTCCTCGGCTACTGCAGCTCCGACAAGAAGCACCATCGCCAGTGGTGGTGGCGACGGCGGGAGGCGCACAAGGAGGAGGTGGTGGAGGCCTCCACCGTCGGCATTAGGATAGGGTGGAGGCTACTCCTGGAGTATGAGTTGATGCACAATGGGAGCCTCCGTGATGTGTTGCTCGACTGGCGATGCCCGGAGTTGATGGACTGGGGCCGTCGGTTCTCGGTGGTGCTCGACATCGCCCGCATCCTCCAGTTCCTCAACACCGTGTGCGAACCCCTAGTCATCCACAGTGACATCAAGCCCAGCAACATCCTCCTCGATGCCTACCTCTCCGCCAAGATCACCGACTTCGGCCTCGCTCGCCTCAAGACCCCTATCGCTGATGACCTCCAGGCCGCCGTCGTCTCCCCTGCCTCCAATTTAGGCGATAATGAGGTGGCCATTGAGATCGTGCCGAATAAGGCCATGACCAGTGATTCCAAATCCTTTCCGAATGTCAAGGAGTCAGCGGTGGGAGGAGGAGAGGATGAGGCTTCAATCATGGGAGAGACGGCCGAGAGCACCACGATGGCTGCTAGGTTTGAGGAGTCAATTGGATGTGGAGGGTTAGCAATTAATGGTGGTGGCCTGTGCGCACGAATCCTAAAGCATAAAAAAGAAAAAGAAAAAAGAAAGAAAAAGGGGGAGGGGGAATAGGGAACGGACAGAGGACTTATTCTCCCTTTGAGAATCCACTTCCGATCCATAGACGGAATTTTATTTCATCTAAAACTCGAATTAATCTCTATAAATTGAAACTCCTCTCTGTTCCACAACCTTTCATTATTGGGATTCATCGATTTTCTTTCTAACTTTTTTTAATTCTGTTCGGTTCCTATTCTCGTATTTGAAGACAAGTGTCGATCAAATCGTAGCCCCAACATCACTGAAAGCTAGGTAATCCCTTAAGAAACATTATCTCTGATTTTTTTATAGTGATTTCTATGATATATGCACTGATTTTTTGGGGATAACTTGGATTTTTATGAGCTCTATTTTGGCCATTCCTTTTCATGATTTTTTTGGCACCGTCCATCACCAACGAGCTCTGATCAGGGGAGCCGCGGCTGCGCCACCATGGTAGGAAGCCTCGCCACCTATTCTGATAGGTTCTCCATGGCATTGGTGGAAGAGGAGATGTGGATCCATATATCCCCTATTTTGTCCTAAACGAAAGAAGAAAAATGAAGAAGAAAAGAAAAAGAGAAAATTAAAAAAAAAGAAAAAAAATAAAAAAAGAGAGAATTTCTCTACCTTTGCTCTCTCCCATCTCTGATCTTGAATCTTCCTCTCTCTAAAAAAATAATTTTCTCTCTCTATTTCCTCTCTCCTATTTTCAATCTCTATCAAGATTATTGGATTTTAGAAAAAGAAAAAAAAGGGAGAAAGGAAGAAAAGAATGAAAAAGATTTTCTCTCTTATCTCTCTTCTTTCCCTCTCCACTTTCTCTCTATATAATATTGATCTACCTATCTTCTTCCTTTTCTCTTTTTCAAACTCTAGGAAGCTTTTGACGACCGCCCCCTGCTCTGCAGAGCAACAGAGGAAGTGGGTCTAGAACTATTGTTGGAATAGCACTTGCCTCCGAAACCAGAACTAGTGCGACAAAAAGTGGGACAACCACCTTCGCGATTACAAGAAGGTGCGCAACTACGAGGCCCGCACCATGGCTTCCGCATCCGGTAGTGCCGTCGAAGATCCGGCCCTCCTACTGGGCCATGGAGTGGCATGAGCGAAATTCAAAATGTAAGAGCACACAAAGGAAGCGGAGCAAAGGAGGGATGGCCGGGATGGGAGATGTTAGTAGCGGCAGAAAGGGGGCCAGGCAGGAGGCAAGGGAGGAGAAAAGAGGGGCAATGGTGGTGCTGGGGGCGGCGATATCGGCAGGAGCATCGGGGGTGCGATCGGGATCAGTGTTTGTCAAGAGAGAAGGAAAGTGGTGGTGGGGTGGCATTGACGAGCGCGAAGAAGGTATGAGAAGAATAGAAGGGACCGAGGTGCGATCGGGATCGATATTTGCCGAGAGAGATGGGGAGCCATGGTGGGGCGGCACCAACAGGTGTGGAGAAAGGTATGAGAATAGGAAGGAGGAAGAAAAAGAAAAAATAATAAAATTTTATTTTATAAAATAATAAAAATATAATATATATAATAAATAAAATAAAATATTAAAAAAAGTTAAAGAATATTTATTATAAAAAAATTTAATAATTATAGACTATAATTATTCATCCCGTGCAACATGCAGGTCTTTGACTAGTTTTATATGTCATAATATTTTATACCATGAATCTACCATTTGTTGGGTTTAGTGAAAAATTAATCCTTCCTAATCGAAACATGTCACGTAGCTACACCAACCTTCAATGTTATTGTGGCAAAGAATTCATGAAAATATTTTAGTTTAGTTTTTGGGAGCTTGGTATCCCAAGAGCACAGGCATTGGATGTAGAGGTATCAACTGATCGGGTCCAGACCCAGGACCCATGAGTATTTATCCAACGATCTGGGTCTGGTATTAGTATTAGACCCATTTACCCAAACTCGGACCCAGACCCGATAAATCATAACATAAATGGGTAGGGTTTGGATATTTAATATCCGACCCAAAATATATATATATATATTAAACAAAATAAAAAATCTAGATATCACTCATTCTAACTCTCTCCCTCTATCGGTCTCCCATCTCTAGTCCCCCCTCCTCTCCTCGTCTCTCTCTCGATCTCCCTCGCCGACAAGGCCAGACCCCTTCCTTCTCTCTCTCAATCTCTCCCTCTCTTGATCTTCTTCGCCGGCGAGGCAAGATCCTCTCCCTCCCTCTCTCAATCCCTCATCGGTGAGGCTGGACCCGCTCGCTCCCTCTCTCGCTCTCTCGATCTCCCTCGCCGCTTGTATATTATGTGAGCACGTGCATGCTGAGGAGTTGTGGCTTCTCCTGAGATAATTTTTGCTTTAATTTATGATGCAGCATTAGTACTTTTATTGAGTAGCTAGCAAGCAACATTGGAGTCCATGTAAAAAAAATCAATAATCATCAGGACAAGGCTATAGTAACATGCTTAATTATAATAATTTTACATGCATAATAATAGTTTTTCTTCTTTCATGTCTTTTTTTCCTGCTTTTATCAACTTATTGTTTTTGATAGGTTTGATATTTTGTGTCACAAATCCAAATGATTAGCTTGCATCATCAAGTAGATATTGATAGCTGCACAATTATTTTTTTAAATAAAATATGTGATAGCTGCTAGTTGCCAACATACAACCACAAAATACCTTGTTAAAGATAAAACCATATAATATGCTAGCATTTCTTAAATCAATATAAATATTTTCTAATTATATGTTCTAACTAGAATGGATATCGATGAAGCCAAATCTCATCACACCTTTTGGCAATTGATAAATTGCCTTAGTAAAAGAATAATAAAAGATAAAAATAATTATGATATGTCAATTATTTTAAAATCTATAAAGATTTTTCATTTATGTCCACCTGACATTTTGTAATACATTAATTATATATAAAACTCACCATCAAGTAGGAAATGATGGGTGAAATATGGGTGTGGTATGGATTTTTTCAACCCAAAATATTGATCAATATTTAATATATACAGCAACAAAGTTCATAAAGTGGTGCCACACATTGTCCTTTTTCGTATCCCAAGCTGTGGCATGATCCATTGCAACTTTTGGTCTCCACATCACATAATGCAATACAATAATATCTTGCTTGCGCTGTAACAACAAAATAATTTTTGAATTAGCATGTATATTTATACTTGCATGAACAAATATTTAGAAAATCTGAGAAAAACTGAGGCGTGCTACATGAATATTAAACAAAAGAGAATGACGCATGCATTTTAAGGCCTTCATGTCTATATATTCTTCCAATTTTCTATACTGAAATAGAAGAAGAAACATACCATAAGCAAAGAACATAGCAAGAACTATGATGGCAATGAAAATTTTATTGGCATTGGAAGAGGAAGAGGAAGCCATATCAAATTTCTTGATCTAGTCTAAGAATATGCCTTAGGGCTTTGAATTTATATTTGTCCAAAATATTTATTTTGTTGAGTAATAATAATTATCTAAAGGGGGTTTTGTTTCCTTTAATTGCCATTAGGCACTATTTATTGGGTTATTTTACCAAGAGTTTCTTATACCTTAATAGGATGGTAACATTTTGTTTTGTTCAGTTTCTTCATGGCATCTTAATTAATACCACTTGATTAAGTGACTTGGGAGCGATTATTCTCTAACAAATTTGAGAATAATAGGGTCCATTAAATATTTTGATAGGGATCCTTCAAAAGTTGAATAATGGGAATAGGATGATGGGAAAGGAAACTAGGATAATTTTAATACCTTCGATGTAATAAGAAGATATGATTTAATCTTTTTCCATTATCTTGGGCTCTTAAAATCCATTGATCACTAGTCGTGATGAAAATTATTTTAAAAAAATTTAATGATTTTAAAGATTATTGCAATTTCTATGGAATACTATTCTTAAAGAAACATACACTTGATGGCATTTATAACTTAATAATCTTTATGGCGATGTCTTGCTTTTCACTAGTTTTATATTTTAAAAGTTGTAATTTACGTTGGTAGGATAGATATCATGGCTAAAGTAGCGAGGCATGAGCCTGCCCCCTTTTTGGTGAACCAAGTCTTAAGTCAAAGTTCTTTCATCATGTCTCGTCAAATTAAGCCTTTCTTTATAAGATCACGTAAATCAAGAAACATCCTTCAAAATAATCAGCTAACTAACATCTTTTTAAAAAATATAAGAACTATCAATTTGACTCTAGTTAGAAATTATGAGCATGCCATTGGATAGAAGTTATACAACCATAAACAATGATTACAATGGAAAAAAATTTAGACATCTTTGCTTCAAGTGAATGAAACAATTAAAAGCATTGATGCTTGCAATACATATACCAATTTGGCTAGATTTGAAATAACAACCTCTCGCTAAGAGCTCATAAAATTGATTTCTCTAGTTATGAAATAAGAATCATATGTGAGGAGTTTATTGCTATCCCCAACACTTTAGAAGTATTAGATTGGACGAAAGTAAACTGAAGGATGCATCAAGATGTTTTACAGCATTGATCTTTAATCCATTGAGGTTCCTATCTAACAATTAGATATATAGTTCATGTGACAGTTCGTGCATCGAGCCATTGAGGCCTCTATCCATATTATTGATTTCATATCACATATGTGCTTATGTGCATGAAAATTTGATAGATACTAATATTTTTAAATTTATGTTTTGAAAATAAAATTTGATCATGTTTGCATACCGACTAATGATTAATTATATTTTGACTATCGCATCCCATGTTGTCACATGAATTATCTATTTAAGATGCTTATTGCTTATTGGGTTATCAATCTCATTATTCTTTTTTGCTTTTTCAGATTTAGAAGCTTAGTTATGGATGTGGGTACTACATTGAAAATTAAAAATAAGTTTTGATAGTATCAACATAATTTAGATTTGGATTTATTATTATAGGTTATAGGATTATTATTTGAGGTTCAATGGATGTTGGACTTTTGAATGTTATTTTTCAGTTGGATTTATTAGTTAATTAAATTTCAACTTTTAGTTATTCAAATTATCTTCCTTTGTAATGCATATGATATCGTGTTGGGATAACTTGCATGCTTGTAGAGAGTGTTCTCCACAAGCATGGATGGTTGACATGAATCCTTGATTCACGTTCTTGGATGGGTGTGTGCGATAATTAATATGATATCAGAGCATAAGTGGAGAAATCATGACACAAAAAATCAGACATGAGTGTTGATTTGAAGGCGCTAGGGGCATTGGGATGATAACTAATATTAATTTTGATATAATTTAGAAATTTAGATTTGAGACAAGTATATTGATGGATTTGAATCAGAGTGCACATCGAAAGCATTGTGGTCTAAATTTTTTTCAAGCTGATCAGAACAATAATTTGATTTAAGGTAATACTATAATGAAAGACTTGATCATTACATTATAGGATTATTATGATCTGAGAAAGATGTAACCCTAAATTTTTTATGATTGGGCAAGAAAAATTTTGATGATGAATTTTTTTTTTTAGAAAAGAGAATGTGACACCCAAGTCCAAACAACTTGGGTCTGATCTAGACACAAAAAAAGAAACAACCCAAAAAGGATTTACCATGAATTTTAGAGCACTAGAAAAAAAAAGAGGGCCAACATATGCTGGGCACTTGCTAGGCGGAAGAGTTGAACTCCCATTGGAGTTCTCTTCCTTCACCAATCAACTCTTGATCAGGGAGGAGTTTAACTCCTCCCCTCTAGCCCATTTTAAGGGAAGAGGGCTTCCTCTCTTCTTCCCTTTCTAATTTATCTCTAGAAAATCATATTTTCTCTCTCTATGAGTTTCTACCACTAAAAGTGTCTTCCTCAAGATTATGTTTCTCTTTTAGGCTTTTCTAAATCATAGAAAGAACCTTCAACAATCTTAATAGACCATGATGAAAGGATCCTGACTTTTGACTATCGAATAGCCAGCCCTCACCTTGATCAAGCCTATCATCATTAGATTTTACCATCAATTACATCCTACCATCCTAGCATGATCCTTGATTTATAGTTAATCAATTGGATGTCCTAAATTGAACCATTTCGATGTCAGCTATAAGGATTTTAAAATTTAGGATTTTATTTTGAAAATAATTATGATTAAAATTTGATAAAAGTAGGATTTTAGATATTCAATTTTGTAAAAGAATTTTGGGAAGCTCGTTGTTCATACAAGATTAAGATGACTCCATGTCGGATAAAAAAGTCTGCTCGATGTACTGCTAAAAATATATTAAACCAATAGAATTGCGATCCTCCTCAGTAGGTTGGTGGTATCCCTTAGCAGAAAAGAGTCATTGATCCTATTAGGAATATATAGATGGAGCAGCAAGAACCAATTATGGCCCGAAAAAGAAAGATATTAGTCGGCATGGTGCAATCATAATAGTAGTTGCCGCAATAATTACTACAACAATGGCAAGTGCAACTACAAACATCGCCACCGTAGGAATGTGGAGAGCAGCAGGATTAGTGAAGTAATATTGTAGAATTTAAATGGTTGTCTCCATTAGCTTTCATGGGGACTATTGAATCTGTGGAAGCTGATAATTGAATTATGGAGATGGAGATCATGATTACTATTTTGGAGTGTCGTGATGATGAAAAGATTTGTTAGGAAACTTATTTATTATAAGGTAAAGTGTTCAACTAACGGTACTGACTAGACATAAATATAAATATGATGGGGAGCAACTCTTCTATGGGAGATTTTGAAGGGCATTTTCTAATCAGTATTTTTCTTGGAGTGTAATGACATAACAAAGAATAGAAATTTATTTATCTAAAATAATGAAATATGATAGTTGTAGAATATGAAACTAAATTTACCAAGCTTGCAAACTTTATTCTAAGGTTGGTCGAGGATGAGCATGATCAAGTGTATAAATTTGAGATGAAACTGAGGATAGAAACTAGAAAGAAAGTGGAGCTTTGTAAATTAACTACTTGTATAGATGTGGTGAAGAAAGCATTAAAAATTGAAATGAAAGTCCAATGAAGAACATGCTAAAAGAGAAGAAAATCCAAAGAAATGAAGTAGGCCAAATGAATCTCAAGCGCAGAATAGTAAATACACTAGGGATTCAAACAAAGATCAGTGAGTGACAGCTCTATGCCAGCAGATAGCATCAAATGTTCTAGGTGGGGTAAAGCTTATGCTGATTATGAATGCAGTTCTATCATTGGTACTCACTTTAAATGTGGTAAGATAGATCACAAAATAGATGAGTGCCCCCAGAGATCTGAGAGTCAGCCTGCCCTAAAAGCTGAACAAAATAAGGATAAGAATCTAAAAATCTAGATCCAAGGACGTGTCTATGCTTTTATGCAACAAGATGTGCAGACTTTCGATTCTGTGGTAATGGGCTCTGAGATAGGTTCTTGGAATTAATTAGACTGATGAATTGATTTTGCTCATAAGATAAGTAATGATTGACCTTCTCTAGGATTTTTCATTTATATAATCATGAAGATTGAACAAATTATTAATGAATTTATACATGATTTATGAATCTATGAAAATATATTTTGAATGAAAATTGACATAAAATTTTAGATTAGTATTTCTCCTATTATTACTATAATTATTTATTGATCAAAAATCATATATGCATATTAATTTTGATTTGATTATGAAATATTTATTATTCTAGAAAAAAGTTTTGATACAAATCAGATTTAGACTCTCAGTCTGACTATATTATGAATCCTGCCAATTGGGGGTTATGCATTAGTGCTTGGACTATTACTGAGCCCATGATTCTGTTTCTAGCCCAACCATAGCATATAAGTATGGTATTTTAGCCCGACCATAGGATATATTTCGGCCCCACCATAAGGTATAAGTATGGTATTCTGGCCCTATCGTGGGGTATATGTTTGGTATTACGGCCTCACCATATAATATTAGTATACATGGTCATAGTTAAAGATTCATGAGTTGTTTGAATTTGTTTTGAATCGGATTATTGAGTATGATTTTTTTTGAATTAAATGTGTAATTTTGAATATGAGTATTTTAAAGACACTGGCATTACTGAATTCTTGTTTTGAAAAAGAAATTTGATCATGCTTGTACACCAACTAATGAATAATTATATTTTAACTCTCCATCCTCTATTATCATATAAAATATCCAGCCAAGGTATTTATTACTTATAGAGCTATCAACATAGTTTAGATTTAGATTTATTATTATATTTTATAAGACTATTATTTGGGGTTGAATGGATGTAAGACTTTTAAATTTTACTTATCAATTGAATTTGTTAGTTAAATGAACTTTGACATTTAGTTATTTAAATTATCTCCATTGTGATGCATTCAATTTCCTGGTGAGATGCCTTGTATATTTATGGAGAGTGTTCTTCATAATTTTGTGGTTGTTGCCATAACCCCTTGATTCATGATCTCGGGTTGGGGGTGCAATAATGTAGGATTAAGCTGCCATTTTCTTATTACCACCATGCTACGACAAACCATCTAGTTGTCTTGATTGTTCCTTATGAGAGGTTCATCAAATGTGTTATTTTTATGCATCCGAAATAGAATATAAGTAGTTCATTATTGTTTCATCCTCTAAACTAGGTGGAATTTATGTTTTCAAACTATTTTTAATAATTTCATAAAACTAGGCATCATTGAAAATAATTTGTGAAAGAACTAGGCCAGATCAAGCATGACCCTCACCATGCTAAGTTAAAATGAATTTTGTGCTTGGGCTATGGTCATAATTAATTCAAAATTGATTTGAACTAGTCAAGTTTTAGGCGAGAGCTTGATTTCAGCTATTGCTTGGCTTTTTGGCCCAATTAAATTATGTTATTAATAATAAAGGGTCTCGCTGTCTTGAATTAATTTTGCACACCTCGATCAGTTATCCTCCTAGGAGTGAGAGGTTATAAATATGCTAAAAGTTTTGTCATTATATAGGATAGGGGCCTATAAATGTGCTAGCATTCATCATGACCAAGCCTAATTAAGCTAAGGTTTATTAACTTAAGTTTAGATTATTTTAAATTAAACTATTTGCACCTCAAGTAAATTCTCTCTCTATAAATTTTTAATTAAAGTCTTTGGCCCTTGGTTGCAAAGAAGAGGCATAAACTAACAAGTATGGTCCTTGATAATCATGTAAGTAACACACATCTATTGAGTCCTTTACATACGTCATTTATGTCCTTGTTGTTTTGGGTTTAGGATCTAATCACAAAGCCATAATTACCTTATCGTCACCTTGAAAGTTCTTTATTGATGTACCAATTTGGTTAATGGACTAGAATTTCACTAAAAGAGATTAGATAGAATATTCTTGATAAAAATTAGTCAATAGTGTTTTCATTTAAGATCCTCAATAAAAGAGATTATTTAAGAGAAGAGAGCGCATTTAGTAAAAGATGGGATTTAAAATTTCTACCATATTTAAGAGAGAAAGTGAGTCTTTGTTAGATTTTCTTTTGAGTATGGTTTCAATGTGTATGTAGATATTATTCTTATTTTGAATTTTAATTTTGTTAAAAATTTAGTTTAAGTTTATTAAGAAAACTAAAAAGAGAAATGATTCAGATAAACGAGCAGTATATGAAAATTTTTTTTCCTTCATATAGTGTATTTAAGAGATTCAGGCTAATGTCTCGATGATTCCCACATAAGCTCCATCGATGGAGTCCAGCTATAGCAAGGAGTCCAATTATATCTTAAGGGTTTTTAATAAGCAAATTTGTTTAACAGTGCATGTATTGGATGGAGCCAGTTGTATTTTAAGTCTAGCCATAAACTTTCTATAATTACAGTAGGGTTAGTAGTGGTAAAAGATTGAGCATTTATTTGCATGGATCCTCACATATTAGTTTTATTCAATATTTTCTAAATTTAAAAAAAATATAAAATTTAATAAACTATTCATGAATAATGATTATAAAATTAATGACAAGAGCATATATTTATATATTCATATAAGCTTTTTCTACAAATATATGGCCTTAAATATCTAAACTATTTGTAAATGGTTTGTGATCAACTTGGCAATGGTTTGTTTGGATATGGCTATAGACCTAGCCAACACTCTTCACCTATTCGTTCATCACGCATCCTTACAACTCTACAAGACACAAGAAAGAAACCCGATTAATGGAACTAATATATATATATATATATATATATATATATATATATATATATATATGCTTGTATATTATGTGAGCACGTGCATGGGTGTTGAGTTGTGGCTTCTTCTGAGATAATTTTTGCTTTAATTAGTGATGCAGCATGAGTACTTTTATTGAGTAGCTATCAAGCAACATTGAAGTCTATGCAAAAAATATCAAGAATTACTAGGGCAAGGCTATAGCAACATGCATAATTATATTAATTTTACATGCATAATAATAGTTTTTCTTCTTTCATGTCTTTTCTTCCTACTTTTACCAACTTGTTGTTCTTGGATTTTTTGATAGGTTTGATATTTTGTGTCACAAATCCAAATGATTAGCTTGCATCATCAAATAGAAATAGATAGCTATACAATTATTTTTCTAAATAAAATACGTGATAGCTGCTAATTGCCAACATACAATCACAAAATATCTTGTTAAAGATAAAATCATATAATATGCTAGCATTTCTTAAATCAATATAAATATTTTCTAATTATATATCCTAACTAGAATAGATATCGATGAAGCCAAATCTCATCAAACCTTTTGGGAATTGATAAATTGCCTTCGTAAAAGAATAATAAAAGATAAAAATAATTATGATATGTCAATTATTTTAAAATCTCTAAAGATTTTTCATTTATGTCCACTTGACATTTTGTAATACATTAATTATATATATAACTCACCATCAAGTAGGAAATGATGGGTGAAATACAGGTGTGGTATGGATTTTTTTAATCCAAAATATTGATCAATATTTAATATATACAGCAACAAAGTTCATAAAGTGGTGCCACACATTGTCCTTTTTCATATCCCAAGCTATGGCATGATCCATTGCAACTTTTGGTTTCCACGTCACATAATGCAATACAATAATATCTTGCTTGTGCTGTGACAACAAAATAATTTTTGAATTAGCATGTATATTTATTCTTGCATGAACAAATATTTAGAAAATCTGAGAAAACTGAGGTGTGCTACATGAAATATTAAACAAAAGAGAATGATGCATTTTAAGTCCTTCATGTCTACATATTTTTTCAATTTTCTATACTGAAATAGAAAAAAAAAACATACCATAAGCAAAGAACATAGCAAGAACTATGATGGCCATAAAAATTTTATTGGCATTGGAAGAGGAAGAGGAAGCCATATCAAATTTCTTGATCTTGTCTAAGAATATGTCTTAGGGGTTCGAATTTATATTTGTCCAAAAAATTTCTTTTATTGAGTAATAACAGTTGTCTAAAGAGGGTTTTGTTTTCTTTAATTGCCATTAGGCATTATTTATTGAGTTATTTTACCAAGAGTTTCTTATATCTTAATAGGATGGTAACATTTTGTTTTGTTCAATTTTTTCATGGCATCTTAATTAATACCGCTGGATTAAGTGACTTGGGAGCCATTATTCTCTAACATATTTGAGAATAATAGGATCCATTAAATGTTTTGATAGGCACCCTTCAAAAGTTGAATAATGGGAATAAGGTGATGGGAAAGGAAACAAGGATAATTTTAATACCATCAATGTAATAAGAAGGTATGAATTAATCTTTTTCTGTTATCTTGGGCTCTTAATATCTATTGGTTACTAGTCGTGAAGAAAATTATTTTGAAAAAAATAAATGATTTTAAAGATTATTGCAATTTCTGTGGAAGACTATTCTTAAAGAAACATACACTCGAATGGCATGTATAACTTAATAATCTTTATGGCGATGTCTTGCTTTTCACTGATTTTATATTTTAAAAGTTATAATTTATGATGGTAGGATAGATATCATGGCTAAAGTAGTGAGGCATGTGCCTACCCCCTTTTTGGTGAACCAAGTCTTAAGTCAAAGTTTCTTTCATCATGTCTCGTCAAGTTAAGCCTTTCTTTATAAGATCACGTAAATTAAGAAACATCCCTCTAAATAACCTCTTATCTAAAGCGTTAGCTAACAAACATCTTTTTAAAAAACATAAGAACTATCAATTTGACTCTAGTTAGAAATTGTGAGCATACCATTGATAGACGTTATACATCCATAAACAATGATTACATTGAAAAAATATTTAGACACCTTTGCTTCATGTGAATGAAACAATTAAAAGCATTGATGCTTGCAATACATATACCAATTTGGCTAGATTTGAAACAACAACCTCTCACTAAGTGCTCATAAAATTGATTTCTCTAGTTATGAAATAAGAATCATATGTGAGGAGCTTATTGCTATCCCCAATGCTTTGGAAGTGTTAGATTGGACAAAAGTGAACTGAAGGATCATCAAGATGGTTCACAGCATCGATCTTTAATCCATTGAGGTTCCTACCTAACCATTAGATATATAGTTCATTTGATAGTTCGTGCATCGAGCCATTGAGGCCTCTATCTATATTATTGATTTCATATGTTATATGTGATTATGTGCATGAAAATTTGATGGATACTAATATTTTTGAATTTATGTTTTAAAAATAAAATTTGATCATGTTTGCGTACCGACTAATGATTAATTATATTTTGACTATCGCATCCTTTGTTATCACTTGAATTATCTATTTAAGATATTTAATGCTTATTGGGATATCAATCTCATTATTTTTTTTTTTTCAGATTTAAATGCTTAGTTATGGATGTGGGTACTACTTTGAAAATTAGAAATAAGTTTTGACAATATCAACATAGTTTAGATTTGGATTTATTATTATAATTTATAGGACTATTATTTGAGATTCAATGGATGTTGGACTTTTGAATGTTATTTTTTAGTTGGATTTGTTAGTTAATTAAATTTTAACTTTTAGTTATTCAAATTATCTTCTTTGTGATGCATATGATATCATGTTGGGATAACTTGCTTGCTTATAGAGAGTATTCTCCACAATCATGGGTGGTTAACATGAACTCTTGATTCATGATCTCGGATGGATGTGTGTGATAATTAATATGATATCAGAGCATATATGAAAAAATCATGACACAAAATCAAACATCAATGTTAGTAGGAAGGCACTAGGGGCATTGGGATGATAACTAATATTAATTTTGACATAACTTAGAAACTTAGATTTGAGATAAGTATATTGATGGATTTGAATCAGAGTGCACATCGAAAGCATTATGGTCTGAATTTTTTTCAAGCTGATTAGAATAATAATTTGATTCAAGGGATATCGTAATGAAAGACTTGATCATGAAATTATAGGATGATTATGATCTGAGAAAGAAGTAACCCTAAATTTTTGAAGACTGGGCAAGAAAAATTTTGATGATGAAATTTCATTTTAGAAAAGAGAATATGACACCCAAGCCCAAACAACTTGGGCCTGATCCAGCCATAAAAATAAGAAACAATCCAAAAAGAATTTATCATGAATTTTAGAGTACTAAAAAAAAAGAGGGCCAGCACATGCTGTGCACGTGCTGGGCGAAAGAGTTGAACTCCCATTGGAGTTCTCTTCCTTCACCAATCAACTCTTGATCAGAGTCGAATACAACCATTGGGAGGAGTTTAACTCCTCCCCTCTAGCCCAATTTTAAGAGAAGAGGGCTTCCCTCTTCTTTCCATAAAAAATCGAGGCCCAAGCTGGAGGTTCATTAGAGTTCTCTCCTTTTCTTCTCTCGGAAGGTGCTTCATCGTGTTCATCGAAAGCACGGGCCAACCATCATCGGAACCTAAGTAGGATCCTCTAATTTTTAAGATTATTTGGTTTGCCATCCTCCTTAGCCTATGAACCTTGATTTTTGGTGGGCAATCATCAGATTTTTCATAGAAATCCTAATCTTTATTTTACCCTGCTTTCTGCCCATTCGTTTGTTGATTTATCTAGTACCGATAGTCATCTTAGACTGTCAGTCTGGATCTTTTAACTACATCATCATAGCCCCAATCACTATCGATGAAAGCTATTTTGACGGTGCTCCCCTAATCCAAAAATAAATCAAGTAATCCCATATTTCACCATAGGACCAAAGAAAGAGAGAGAACGAGAGGAAAAGAAGAAAAAGATAGAAAGAAAGTAAAAAAATAAAGAAAAATAATAGAAAAAATGGATAGAGAGAGTTTCTCTCTCTTCCCTCTTCTTCTTATCTTCCACTCTCTGCTTTCTCTTTCTAGTTTATCTCTAGAAAGTCATACTTTCTCTCTCTATAAGTTTCTACCACTAAAAGTGTCTCCCTCAAGATTATGTTTTTCTTTTAGACTTTTTTAAATCATAGAAAAAACATTCAACAATCTTAATAGACCTTGATGAAAGGATCCTGACTTTTGACTATTGAATAGCCAGCCCTCACCTTGATCAAGCCTATCATTATTAGATTTCATCATCAATTGCATCCTACCACCCTAGCATGATCCTTGATTTATGGTTGATCAATTGAATGTCCTAAATCGATCCATTTCGATGTCAGCTATAAGGATTTTAGAATTTAGGATTTTATTTTGAAAATAATCATGATTAAAATTTGATAAAAGTATGATTTTAGATATTCAAATTTGTAAAAGAATTTTGGGAAGCTCGTTGTTCATACAAGATTAAGATGACTCCATGTCGGATAAAAAAATTGGCTCGACGTACTGCTAAAAATATATCAAACCATCAGAATTGCAATCCTCCTCAGTAGGTTGGTGGTTTTCATCAGCAGAAAAGAGTCATTGATCCTATTAGGAATATATAGATGGAGCAACAAGAATCAAT
>QRFJ01006966.1:0-30106 GCA_006176705.1 Cocos nucifera
TCGAAGAAGAAGACCGTTGTCAAAGAAAAGTGTTCCATTGCAAAGCGATGACACTGAAGTGAAACTGTCCTACTTACCTGGCCCACCCTGAAGAACAAGAAAAGAAGGTCCTTCTGGAGGTATGTTCTTATTGAGTCTAACCTTACGATTTCTTCTGCAATCCAGTGGGTGCTTGATCTGATTCTCGTGCTCATCTGTGCACTTTCATTCGGATCTTGAGATAGCAGGAGGCTGAGGAATGGAGACTGAGTCCTATACATCGATAAATGAGCAAAGTTGCTACAGTGATGGTGGGAACTACCTCTTTTTGATTACCATCTGGTTTAAACTTGTTGAAAGACTGTTATTATGTGCCTGCAGCTAGTAGGAATTGATTTCTGTTTCATGCTTAACACTAGAAAGCTATGTGATTAACCTTCTTTAAGGACCATTCAACATTCCTTATGAAAGAAATAAAATTGCAATGGTTTCCTTATTAATGGTCTTCATCAGGCTACATATTGATGTATCTATTCTAACTAATCGAGCAAAACGTGAATGCCAAACGACCTAGGGATAGTCCAAACGATAGGTATCCTATGGCACCTTAGATTAGGTCATATAGTAGAAGATAGGATCAACAAATTGAAGTAAAATAGGCTATTGAGTCCGTTGACTTTCGAATCATATCCAACTTGTGAATCTTGTCTTCAAGAAAAAATGACTAAACTCCCTTTTGTAGGACATGAGAAAAGGCCAGAGATCTCCTTGCCCTAGTACATACTGATGTGTGCGGCCCATTTGATGTGCCGACTAGAGGCAATTTTATCTACTTCATTACCTTTATCGATGATCTGTCTAGGTATGGATATGTGTATCTTATGAGACACAAGTCTGAAGCTTTTGAAAAGTTCAAAGAATTCAGACATGAAGTAGAAAAATAAACTGAAAAATCTATTAAGGTTCTTTGATCAGATCGAGGAGGTGAATACCTTAGTCGAGAATTCATAGACTATCTCAAGAAAAATGGCATAGTCTCTCAATGGACTCTATCAGGAACACCTCAACTCAACGAGATTTCAGAATGGAGAAATCGAACTCTATTGGATATGGTCCGATCCATGATGAGCTTCACAAACCTTCCTGATTTTCTTTAGGGATATTCATTGTTAACTTCAATTTATCTACTGAATAGGGTTTCCTTTAAAATCATTCCTACCACACCGTATGAGATATGGCACGGTAAGAAACCAAGTCTGAGTCATTTCAGAATTTGGGGTTGCCCAGCTTAAGTCAAAAGACAATAAGCAGACAAGTTAGAGTTTAGGTCCTTCAGAGCTCGATTCATAGGATATCCTAAAGAGTCATTAGGATACTATTTCTACATTCTAGAAGACCACAATGTGATTGTGAGTCGACGTGCTATCTTTCTTGAAAAATAATTTATTCAAGATAGCGGCATTGGAAAATAGATTAAGCTTGATGAGAAAGTCTCACAAGTACAACGAGCTAAGGATCAATCGGAACCAAATCAGGTTGAGCCAATAAGAACACTACCTCCTCCACCTCGTAGATCGAAAAGAGTTTTTCATCCTCCTAAAAGATACTTAGGTATTATTTCAGAGTAAGTAGAGAAAATATTCCTCATAGGTAATGGTGCACATGGTGATGATCCCAAAACCTACAATGAGGCGATATCAGATATCGACTCCGAGAAATGGCTAGAGGCAATGCAGTCAAAAATTGACTCGATGCACTCAAACCAAGTCTGGACCTTGGTAGATCCACCAGAAGGTATAGTACCTATTGGGTATAAATGGATCTTCAAGAGAAAGATTGGTGCAGATGGAAATGTAGAGACATTCAAGGCTAGACTAGTGGCAAAAGGTTATAGTCAACGCGAAGGCATTGCCTATCAGGATACCTTTCTCCAGTGGCTATGCTAAAATCCATCTGCATAATGCTTGCTATTGCAGCCTATTTCGACTTTGAAATATGGTAAATGGATGTGAAACCGGCATTCTTAAATGGATATCTTGAGGAAGATATCTATATGGAACAGCCGTTAGGTTTCACATCCAGTGATACTAATCACAAGGTTTGCAAGCTACAAAGATCCATATATGGACTTAAGCAAGCAACTCGAAGCTGGAACACTCGTTTCAATGATGTGATCAAAATATTTGGTTTCATCAAAAATGAAGAAAAATCATGTGTCTTCAAAAAGGTCAAGGGGAGCGCTGTTGTCTCCCTCGTATTGTATGTGGATGACATCCTCCTTATTGAGAATGATATTTCCATGATGACGACAATCAAAATATGGTTGTCGAAGAAATTCTCCATGAAGGACCTAGGTGAAACATCCTTTATTCTAGAAATTAAGGTATATAGGGATAGACCGAATAGGATGCTAGGACTTTCATAGAAGATGTACATAGAGGAAGTACTAAAGAGGTTTAGTATGGAAAACTCTAAGAGGGGATTAATATCCTTCAGACATGGTATTCATCTTTCCAAGAAGATGTGCCCTAGCACACTTGAGGAAATAGAATGCATGAGCAAGATCCCTTATGCTTTTATAATAGGGATCCTCATGTATGCCATGCTATGCACAGAACCTGATATAGCCCATGATGTGAGTGTCACAAGCAGATATCAGTCAAATCCAGGTGAAGAACACTGGACTTTTGTGAAATGTATCCTTAAGTACTTGAGAAGAACTAAGGATATGATGTTGGTCTTTGGAAACAGAGAACTCCAAGTCTAGGGATACATAGACTCGGATTTCATGTCCGATATAGATGATCAAAAGTCGACATCTTGGAGTCTATTTCTATGTAATGGTGGTGCTGTCAACTGGAAGAGTTTCAAGCAAACCATAATAGCAAATTGCACCATGGAAGTAGAATATATCGCTACATCAAAGGCTGTGAAGGAAGCATTCTGGTTCAAGAAGTTTACTATAGAAATCAAAGTAATACCATCAGATGCCATTCCTCCTTACTGCAACAACAATGGCGCCATAGCCCTTGCTAAGAAGTCGAGATCTCACCAAAAATCCAAGCACATTGAGTGGTGATACCACCTCATCCGCAATTACCTCGAGAAGGATTACGTCGAGGTCAAGAGAGTCAATTCTATAGATAATGTGGCAGACCCACTTACAAAGCCATTGGGACAACAAAAAATCGAAGCCCACCTTGAGAAGATGGGACTTAGACTTGTAGCCAATTGGCTTTAGGACAAGTGGAAGATTGTTAGATATATGTGCCCTAGAAACCAGAATTGGCTGATACTTGTAATACACTTCTAAGGGCAAAATTATAATTTTGACTATTATCAATAAAATGGATTATTTTCTATCACATATATGTATTAGTGTCTGTGATACATCCTTTGAGTTAATGGTAATGATAATTCATATTTTCAAGAGTTAAAAATTTAAGACGTGAATAATCATTATTAACTCATAAAATGCTCTCGACCATTGGATCATCTTGAGGATGGTGATTGATCTGAAAGGTTGGTGTACAATTGCTTCTCTTTAGTAGATGAGTCTTGAGTCTATGGTGTGGAGACACCGGAGCGAGAGTACAGGTACTCGTTAGAGAATGAGGGCTCTGAGCGTGACTACCTCGAGTAGTCATTAAGAAGTCTACCTTCTCGTCAATGACTAATTCGATGCTGCAGTGGTGTGTCTGGTTCTTTGACCTGAGGTGCATCGATAGTTCATCTTGAGGGTGTTATAGTTTAACTATACCATAACTCAATCTCCTAACCATTCGGAACCCTGAGGTGTATGTTGGCTATAGCATGTTCATTGTAGGAACTAGATTGCATCAAGATGGAATCTATCTACCTCGGTGGTAGACAAGCAACCTTATGATGATCACGAGAATCAAGTCCAGAAGCCCATGGCCATGAAAGAGTAAAATAATAGAAAAAGTTTCTATTTAGGTTTTCACATAAGACTAGAATCGAATGATTACATCATATGACAGAAACTAGGGTTTGACGAGTTCACCTTAATCCTAATTTGATCACAGCTCAAGATAGAAGAACTTAATCACACATGTAGCTACACCAAGAGGTTCGTATTCAGCTCTGATGGGTTGCCACTATATACTGCTAGGTGTCACTAGTGGATTTTGGAAGCAATTAGAATGATTTAGATGATCGATCATTCTAGCTGTTCGAATCAAAAGAGTTCTGATCCATCGAAAGGAGTTTCGATGTTGTCGATGATAAAGATTATGACATATTCCATTACTATACAGAACTGAACTTAATTGGGTTACACAAACAAGGGTTTGAATCTGGTGATCATCAATTGAACTGATCCAGTTTAATTGATCTGAATGAGATTCAATTAGGTTCAAGAAAATCGTGCTAGCACTCGATTGAACCTAACTTTCTTCTTTTACTATCATAAATAGTTGTCCTGACTGAGCCAAAGGAGTTTGTGCTTGATTATAGGCCTTCACTTGGTCTGACTAGAGTCTGTCTAGGTCAGAAAAGGGTTGTCTTATTTTGTAAGATAATACCTACCATTTTTGGTCATCTGCCATTTCTCATCCTTTGACTTTGGTCAAAAGTTGGTCAAATGTTGACCATTGACACTTGGACTTCTATCCACGTGTCATGCACCTATCGAAGAGCTGGTGGGGGCTTGTCCCCCTACCAGAACCTAGCAAGAAGGAGGGCGCATGCCTAGGGTGGCATGCGCCCATGTTTGAGGCGCCCAGGAGTCCCTGTTGGATAGGGACTCCATCTCCTTTTTGGATTCCGATTAGACTCTTCCTAAGAACCAACTTTGACTAGTCTTAGGCACCATCTAAGGATGAATCCAAGGGACTCTATTTCCACCAATCTAATTTAGATCTGATTTCACAAAGGATTGTGATTGGTTGGGAAGAAGAGGAGTTGGATCACACATAGTCTATAAATAAGACCCTGCGCCCAACTCAAAAATATATAAAAAATTCTCCATGCCCCAAGGCTGCCTCTCTCCTCCTCCTCCACACCAAGTCCATCTTCTCCCTCTCCTCTCCACACCCAAAACTAGTTTGGGATCTAAGTTGGTGCAATCTAGATGAGAGAAAGGCGACAGAAAGTTAGAAGGCTGTGCTGCTGCAAAGGACAACTACTGATCTTCAAAAGCTGTTTTGAAGATTCTCCAAATCAGATTCAGATCTAATTTTTGAAGATGTGATAGAGAAGAAGAAGATCTCTAAATCCAGTCTGAGTGGATATCGGTAGAGGCTAGGCACTTGCGTGGCTAGATCTAGAACCTTCCACTGCTTATAGGATCATCAATGGGTAATAGGATTACCCAACATCAAGGTAAATTAAATATGATTTAATTTATCTATATTTTATTTTTACTATTAGAATAATAAAGATTAGATCTGAAACATCTCAGATCTGATTTAGATCAAAAAATTTTTTTTTGAAATATATCTCTTGATCCGATCAGATCTGAACGAACCTGGTTCGAAAAATCAGGATTATCCTTCAACAGGTCCTTCTAGAGGTATGCTCGTTATTGAATCTAACCTTACAATTTCTTCTGCATCTAGTTGGATATTTGACTCTGGTTCTAGTGCTTATTTGTGCACTTCTATGCAGGGTCTTGAGGGTAGCAGGAGGTTGAGGGATGGTGAGATGATTCTATACATCAAAAATGAAGCAAAAATTACTGCTATGGCCATGCGAACTTACTCTCTTCGACTACCGTCTGGCTTAGATTTAGTACTTAGGGATGGTTATTATGTGCCCACTACAAGTAGAAATTTGATTTCTATTTCATGTTTAGCATAAGAAGGCTATATAATTAATTTTCTTAAGGACCATTGTAATATTCTTTGTGAAAGAAATAAAATTATAAGTGATTTCTCATTAACAGTCTTTACCAGTTACATATTGATGTATCTATCTTTAACATCGAGCAAAATGTGAATGCTGTGAAATGACCCAGGGATTGTCTGCATGATAGGTATCTATGGCACCTAAGGCTAGGTCATATAGCAGAAGATAGGATTAACAAATTGGAGAAAATTGGACTATTGAGTCTGTTGACTTCCGAGTCATATCCAATTTATGAATCATATCTTTATGGCAAAATGAATAAGCTCTCTTTTGTAGGATATGGGGAAGGGCCATGGATCTACTTGCCCTAGTACATACTATGCAGCCCATTTGATGTGCCAGCTAAAGGCAACTTTATCTACTTCATAATCTTTACCGATGATTTATCTCAGCATGGATACGTGTATCTTATGAGACACAAGTCTGAAGCCTTTGAAAAGTTTAAGGAATTCAGATATGAAGTAGAAAAGCAAACTACAAAACCTATTAAGGTTCTTTGATTAGATCGAGGAGGTAAATACCTTAGTCGAGAATTTTTGAACTATCTCAAGCAAAATGCCATAGTCTCTTAATGGACTCCACCTGGAACACCTCAACTCAATGGGATTTCAGAATGGAGGAATCGGACCCTATTAGATATGGTCCAATCCATGATGAGCTTCACAGACCTTACTGATTTTCTTTAGGAACATAGTCTGTTAACTACAATATATTTACTAAATAGGATTTCCTCTAAAATCATTCCTACCACACCGTATGAGATATGGCATGGTAGGAAACCAAGTCTAAGTCATCTCAGAATTTGAGGTTGTCCGGCTCATGTCAAAAGACAACAAGCGGACAAGTTAGACTTTTGATCCTTTAGAGCTTGATTTATAGGATATCCTAAAGAGTCATTAGGATATTATTTCTACATTCCAGAAGACCACAACATGATTCTGAGTCGTATGCCATCTTTCTTGAAAAATAGTTTATTCAAGATGGCAGCATTGAAAAGCAGATCAAACTCGAGGAGAAAGTTTCATAAGAGCAACGAGCTAAGGATCCTGTGGAACCAAATCAGGTTAAGCCAATACAATCACTACCTCCTCCATCTCATAGATCGGAAAGGATTTTCCATTCCCCTAAGAGGTACTTAGGTGAAGAAAAATCCTGATTTTTAGACCATGTTCATTCAGATCTGATCAGATCAAGAGATATATTTCAAAATTTTTTTCTTTGATTTGGATCAGATTTGGGATATTTCAGATCTGATTCTTATTATTTTAATAATTAAAATAAAATCAGATAAATTAAATCAATTTTAATTTACCTCGAAGTGGGTAATCTTATTACTCGATGATGATCCTATGAGTAGCGGAAGGTTCTGGATCTAGCCACGCAAGTGCCTGGCCTCTACCAGTATCCACTCAAGCTGGATCTAGAGATCCTCTTCTTCTCTATCACATCTCCAAAAATTAGATTTGGATCTAATCTGGAGGATCTTCAAAACTTCTTTTAAAGATCAGCAGTTATCCTTTGCAGCAGCGCAGCCTTCTAGCTTTCAATCGCCTTTCTCTCATCTGAATTGCACCAACCAAGGTCCAAAACACTTTTGGACATGGAGAGGAGAGGGAGAAGGTGGGTTTGGCATAGAGGAAGCGGGGAGAGGCAGCCTTGGGGTGTGAAATTTCAATTTTCCAATATATTTTGAGCTGGGCATAGGGTCTTATTTATAGACTGTCTGTGATCCAACTCCTCTTCTTCCCAACCAATCATAACTCTTTGTGAAATTAGATCTAAATCTGATTGGTGAAAATAGAGTCTCCTGGATTCCTCCTTAGAGGGAACCTAAGACCAGTCAAAGTTGGTTCTTAGGAGAACTCTAATCAGAATCCAAAAAGGAGATGGAGTTCTTGTCCAATAAGGACTTCTGGGCACCTCCAACTTGGGCACACGTCAAGGGTGGCATGCGCCCTCATCCTTGCCAGGTTCTGGTAGGGGGACAGGCCCCCACCAGCTCTCCAATAGGTGTGTGACACATGGACAGAAGTCAAAGTGTCAATGGTCAATGTTTGACCAGTCAAAGATCAACTTTTGACCAAAGTCAAAGGATGAGAAATGGTAGGTGATCAAAAATGGCAAATAATGTCTTACAAAATAAGACAATCTTTTTTAACTTGGACAAGCTCTAGTCAGACCAAATGAAGGCCTCTGAATGAGCACGAACTCCTTTCGCTTAGTCAGGACAACTTGTTTATGATAGTAAAAGAAGAACATTAGGTTCAATCGAGTGCTAGCATGATTTTCTTGAACCTAATTGAATCTCATTCAGATCAATTAAATTGGATTAGTTCAATTGATGATCACCAGATTCAAACCCTTATTTGTGTGACCTAGTTAGGTTCAGTTCTGTTTGGTAATGGGATATGTCATGATTTCTATCATCCGACTTCAATCGAAACTCCTTTCGATGGATCAGAAACTCTTTCTGATTCAAACAGCTAGAATGATCGATCATCTAAATCATTCTAATTGCTCCCAAAATCCACCAGTGACATCTAGTAGTATATGGTGGCAACCCATCAGAGCTAAATGTGAACCTCTTGGTGCAGCTACCTGTGTGATTAAGTTCTTCTATCTTGAGCCCCGATCAGATTAGGGTTAAGGTGAACTCGTCAAACCCTAGTCTCTATCATAAGATGTAATCATTCGATTCAAGTCCAATGTGAAAACCTAAATAGAAACTCTTTCTATTATTTCACTCTACCATGGCCATGGACTTCTGGACTTGATTCTCATGATCATCATAGGGCTTCTCCTCTACCACCGAGGTAGATAGATTCCATCTTGATGCTATCCAGTTCCTACAATGAACATGCTATAGCCAACATATACACCTTAGGGTTCCGTATGGCTAGGAGACCGAGTAATCGTGTAGTCAAACTATAACACCCTCAAGATGAACTGCTGATGCATCTCAGGTCAAAGAACCAGACACACTACTGTAGCATCGAGTCAGTCATTGACGAGAAGGTAGACTCCCTAATGACTACTCGAGATGGTCACGCTCAGTGCCCTCGTTCTCTAACGAGTATCTGTACTCTCACTCTAGTATCTCTACACTGTAGACTCAAGACTCATCTACTAAAGAGAAGTGATTGCACACCAACCTTCCAGATCAATCACCATCCTCATGATGATCCTATGGTCGGAAGCATTTTATAAGTTAATAATGATTATTCATGTCTTAAATTTTCAACTCTTGAAAATATGAATTATAATTACCATTAACTCAAAGGATGTATCACAGACACTAAATACACATATGTGATAAAAAATAACCCATTTTATTGATTTTAGTCAAAATTATAATTTTGCCCCTAGAAGTGTATTACAAATGTCAGCCAATTCTAGCTTCTAGGGCACATATATTTAACATTAGGTACTATCTCAATGAAAGTAGAGAAAATGTTTCTCGTAGGTAATGGGGTTCATAGTGATGATCCCAAAATCTATGATGAGGCAATATCAGATATCGACTTCGAGAAATGGTTAGAGGGAATGAAGTCAGAAATTGACTCGATGCACTCAAACCAAGTCTGAACCTTGGTAAATCCATCAGAAGGTATAGTACCTATTTGGTGTAAATGGATCTACAAGAGAAAGATAGGTGCAGATGGAAATGTAGAGACATTCAAAGCTAGATTAGTGGCAAAAGATTATAGTCAGTACGAAGGCATTAACTTTCAGGATACCTTTTCGCTAGTAGCTATGCTAAAATCCATTCGCACATTGCTTGCCATTGCAGCTTATTTCGATTATGAAATATGACAAATGGATATGAAAATGGCATTCTTAAATGGATACCTTGAGGAAGATATCTATATGAAACAGCTGCTAGGTTTCACATCCAGTGATGCTGAACACAAAGTATGCAAGCTACAAAGGTCCATATATGGACTTAAGCAAGCATCTCGGAGCTAGAATACTCAATTTAATGATGTGATCAAATTATTTGGAAATGATATTCCCATGTTGACCACAGTTAAAATATGATTATCCAAAGAATTCTCCATGAAAGACCTAGGAGAAGCATCCTTCATTCTAGAAATTAGGGTCTATAGAGATAGACCGAATAGGATGCTAGGTCTTTCACAAAAGATGTACATAGAGGAAGTGCTAAAGAGGTTTAGCATGGAAAACTCTAAGAGGGGATTGGTACCCTTCAGACATGGCATTCATCTCTCTAAGAAAATGTGTCTTAACACACCAGAGGAGATTGAATGCATGAGCAAGATCCCTTATGCTTCAGTAATAGGGAGCCTCATGTATGCCATGTTATGTACATGATCTGATATAGCCCATGCTGTGAGTGTCACAAGTAGATATCAATTGAATCCAGGTGAAGAATACTAGATTTCTATAAAATGTATCCTTAAGTACTTGAGAAGAACTAAGGATATGTTGTTGATTTTTGGTAATGGAGAACTCCAAGTCTAGGAATATACAGACTCAGATTTTATGTCTGATATAGATGATTGAAAGTCGACATTTGAAAGTCTGTTTGTGTGTAATGGTGGTGCTATCAGTTGGAAGAGTTTCAAGCAGACAGTATTGCAGATTTCCCCATGGAAGCAGAATATATCTCTGCGTCAGAAGCCGCAAAGGAGGCATTTTGGTACAAAAAATTTACTGCAGAGATCGGAGTGATACCATCAGATATCATTCCTCTATATTGTGACAACAATGGCACCATAGCCCTTGCTAAGGAGCTGAGGTCTTATCAGAAATTCAAGCATATCGAGCGGTGATACCACCTCATCCACGATTACCTCAAGAAAGGTTATGTCGAGGTTAAGAGAGTCAACTCCACAGACAATGCGGCATACCTACTCACAAAGCCGTTGGGCCAGCAAAAGATCGAAATCCATCTTGAGAAGATGGGACCTAGATTTGTAGCCAATTGACTTTAGGTCAAGTGGGAGTTTGTTAGATATGTGTGTCCTAGAAGTCAGAATTAGCTAATACTTGTAATACACATCTAAGGACAAAATTAAAATTTTGGCTATAAATAATAAAATGGATTATTTTTTATCACAGTGTGTGTTTGAAAGTGTCTGTGATACATCCTTTAAGTTAATGGTAATGATAGTTCATATTTTCAAGAGTTGAAAATTTAAGATGAATTTTCATTATTGACTCATAAAATGCTTCCAACCGTAGGATCATCATGAGGATGGTGATTGATCTAGAAGGTTGGTGTACGATTGCTTCTTTAGGATAGATGAGTCTTGAGTCTACGGTGTAAAGATATCGGAGCGAGAGTATAGATACTTGCTAGAGAACAAGGGCACTGAGTGTGACCATCTCGAGCAGTCATGAGGAAGTCTACCTACTCGTCAATGACTGGCTCGAAGCTGCAGTGGTATGTCTGGTTCTTTAACCTGAGGTGCATCGGTAGTTCACCTTGAGGCTGTTATAGTTTGACTACACCATAACTCGATCTCCTAGCCATTTGAAACCCTGAGGTGTATGTTGGCTATAGCATGTTCATTATAAGAAATGGATTGCACCAATAGGGAATCTATCTACCATGGTAGTGAGGAGCTGCCCTATGATGATCATGAGAATTAAGTCCATAAGCTCATGGCATTGGTAGAGTGAAATAATAGAAAGAGTTTTTATTAGGATTTTCACATCGGACTTGAATCGAATGATTAATTCATATGACGAAAATTAGGGTTTGATGAGATCACCTTAACCCTAATCTGATCGAGACTTAAGATAGAGGAACTTAATCACACAAGTAACTACACTGAGAGGTTCCATTTTAGTTCTAATGGGTTGCCATCATATGCTGTTAGGTATCACTGGTTGATTTTGGGAGCAATTAGAATAATTTAGATGATCGATCATACTAGTTATCTAAATCAGAAAAGTTCTGATCCATTAGAAGGTGTTTCGATGATGTCGATGATAGAGATTATGACGTATCCCATTATTATATAAAACTGAATCTAACTGGATCACACAAATAAAGGTTTGGATTTGGATATCATCAATTGAACTAACCTAGTTCAATTGATTTGAATAAGATTCAATTAGGTTCAAGAAAATCGTTCTAGCATATGATTGAGCTTAATGTTCTCCTTCAACAATCATTAAAGCTTGTCTTGACTAAGCCAAATGTGTTTGGGCTCACTCGGGAACCTTTATTTGGTCTAACTGAAGCTTGTCCAGGTCAGAAAAATGTTGTCTTAATTTGTGAGATAAATTTGAGACAACACCTGCCATTTTCTATCACCTACTAAATCTTGTCTTTGGAATTTGGTCAAATATTGACCATTGACACGTAGACATTTGCCCATTTGTCATGCACCCACAGGAGAGAAGATGAGGCTTTGTCCCCCTACTAAAAGGAAGAATGGGAGGGGGTGCATTTATAGGGAGGCGTGCGCCCAACGAGGATGGTGCCTGGAGTCCCATACAGATGGGACTCTAGGTTGCTTCATGCTCTCTGCTTGGGTGGTGCCAAAGAATCATCTTTGATCAGTCTTGGCACCACCTAAGGAGGTTTGTGAGGAACTATAATCTGATTAGATCAGATGATGTCATCCCACTAATCAGATTTAGATATGATTGCACAAAGAGCCATGATTGGCCGGGATGATGTGACATTGTATGGCGCAGTAGGGTCTATATAAACCCTGTCTGCACTTAGGATTTAGAGTTTCTGCTCTTTGCCCATGCGACATAGCCCTTCTCCCTCCTTCTCCATGCCACCCTCTATTCTCTCTCTCCTCTTCACACCCAAGAGGCTTTAGGCTCGAGTTTGGTGCGATCCAAGCAAGAGAAAGGCGACAGGAAAGGAAAAAAGTAGCACTACTGCAAGAGACAACAATCGATCTTCAAAAGGCATTTTGAAGATCTTCAAGATCAGATCCAGATCTAATTTTTGGAGAATAAATTAAGAAGGAGAAGATCTCTAGATTCTACCTAAGTGGATACCGATAGAGGCCAGGCGCTTGCATGGCTACATATAGAACCTCAATCATCATAGGATAATAGGATTACCCATAACAAGGTACAATTAAATTAGATTTAATTTAATTTATTTTATTTTTATTTTATCATACTGATAAAATTAGATCTGAAGAGTCTCATGTTTGATTTGGATCTAAGGAAAATAATTTTAAAATATCTCTCTTGATCAAATCAGATCTTAAGGAATTTGATCTGGAAAATAGGATTTTTTTCTTCAGTTGGTATCAGAGCCATGTTGTATAATTAATTGAATCTAATTTTAATATAATTTTGATCTAATAATTAGATGATTTTAGATGTCACATTAGATGTGATTAGATCTAAAATTAGAAATTAAAAAAATTAAATAATCTAGATCTAAGATGTATGAGATGCATGACTAGACTTACAATAGAATTATTCTGTGTAGTCTAGGATGATCATAATTTTAATTTAATTAATTATAATTTTAGATTTATTTATTTACTATTTTATGATATTTCAAATATTATAATTATATCTAAAAAATAAAAAAATAAATTTATTTAATTTTTTTTATATGAGATATGATTGATGCATGTTTAGACTAGTTGTAGAATAGATCTACAAAGTTATCTTGATAAAATTTAATTTAATATGATCAAATTTAAATTTTATCTTTTAGATATTTATGAGATAATTTAAATTTGAAAACATGCATGATATGATATATGAGATATATGCAAAATATATTTTTAAGTTTGATCAATTTTTATATGTGATATATGATGTAGATCTAACTAGTTTTGTGGAGACATTCTCCTTGGCCGTCTGATCATAAGAATGAAGTAGGGTTTAAAGGCTCTCTCCTTCCATTTGATGGGATGTTTTTATGATGTGTAGGATGCTGCACGTTCGTTCTTAATCAGGAATCAAAAACTTATTTTTTGCAAAATCCTAGATCCTGAAATCCTAGGATTTTATTTATATGTTTCATTTATGAACCCTATACTTAATTAAGAATTAAGATTATGGAATATATTAGGTCTAAAATTAAGAATTTTTAGATCTAAGACATATTCATAAAATTGGGTTCGGGCTTGGGTAGCTCAATTAGATCTAGCGGTTGATCAAACCAAATCAAGAGTTATAAGAGTAAAATGAAAATCTCTAAGACATATTCATAATTTTTAGATTTAACAGTTTTTATAGTGTAAATGAAATTTCTAATTATGATGTTTCCCTTGGCCATCCGATCATAAGAGTAAAAAAGATTTAAAGGCCCTTTCTTTTCATTTGATGGGGTGCCCTTATAGCATGTAGGAATGATGCGTGGTTGTCCATAATCAGAAATCAAAATTTAATTTTCTGCAAAATCCTAGATCTTGAAATTCTAGGATTATTTTGATACATGTTTTGTTTATGAACCCTAGACTTAATTGAGAATGAAGTTTATGAAATTAATTAGATCTAAAAATTATAAATTTTTAGATCTAAGATATTTTCATAAAATATGGGTTTTGATATGGGTAGCTTAATTAGGTTAAGTGGTTGATCAAATCGAATCAAGAGTTAGTTAGGTGGGATCAAGAGAGCTTAGAATTGACCAGCCCATTAGATGTAAGTCTAGGTCAAGGTTGACTTGCAATCACATTGGATCGATCAAGACCTAATTTGGCTCCACGGTTCAAACCTTGGATTGTAGGCTAACCCAATCGATTCTGGTTTGACAATTTGGTGCCTAAGGTAAGTTTGGCAGATATGATCAACTAATTTTTAATTGAGAGCTACTGGATTTGAATATGTTCATGTCAAGTTAATGGCACATTCCTTCCATCAATCTCACTTACCTGGCCATTAGGGTCGACCTAATTCTGGTTTGAGGTGGCAAACGATTCGAGTTAACCCATGCCACTTGGTTAGTCATAATTATTATGACTAAGTTAAGTCAAGTCTAAGAGATCTGAATCAAATCATCCTAAAAAAATATTAAGTCATAAGTCTTCCACCATTGTAGATGTGTAGACCCTTCCTGGGGTTGATTGTTCTTGCCTTGTTATAGTGGTTCAGTTGCACTGGAAAGACATGGCATTGTATGCTATGGGTTGGAAGATGGGTTGGACTCAATATTTTGGATACAGTGAGGGATCCGATTAGGATTCTAATTCATGTAAATGGTGGGTCTAACATAACTAAGGAGTGAAGTAATATTTTGGGCACGGTGAGCTTCATGAATTAAAAACTAAGTTTAGGTGCACCATGTTTAGAGAAACATTGGACAAGAATTGTCCACTCATCGGTTGATCCATCATCAATAACTATTAAGTAAGGTAGTGAGTCAGTCGATAGGACTGCACCATCCATTAGAAATCTATGATCATGGAGATTTTTGCATCTCTGCCAAGAAAGTGTAGGGATCTGAGAAAATAGTGGGAGCCTAATTTGTTTAAAAATAAAACTCCCAAACAAATTGATCAAGTATAATTACAAAGTCTAACTAGAAATTTTGATTCTTTATAGAAAAATATCGATGTCAAATCTACTAGCCCGAATCCTAGATACACATAGATTGACCATACCAAATTATAAGGATTGACTAAGAAACTTTAAAACTATTTTGGGTTTGAAAAAGCTGACCTATGTATTGGACTAGGACTCTCCTAACTCATCCAACTATAGATTAGAGAGCGTCTCATGAGAAGTGGTTGGA
Organism: Cocos nucifera; assembly: GCA_006176705.1. Classification (NCBI taxonomy): domain Eukaryota; kingdom Viridiplantae; phylum Streptophyta; class Magnoliopsida; order Arecales; family Arecaceae; genus Cocos; species Cocos nucifera. The sequence goes on from QRFJ01006966.1 coordinate 15,542, forward strand.
TGATGATAATAAAGTTAGGTGCGACATATTAGGCTCAATGTCAAATGAATTGCGGTGCCAACATGAGGACAACAGGACTGTCTGGCAAATGTTGGCACATTTGCAAGAATTGTTTGGTGAGCAGAGTCGCCTAGCCCACTATCAAGTCTCAAGGAGACTTTTTAAGGCATAAATGTATGATGGGTAATCAGTCCAAGTTCATTGTTTGACAATGATCAAAGACCTAGAAGAGCTTTAGAAGCTCAGTGTCGTGTTGGATAGGAACTTGCAGATTGATGTGATCCTACAGTCCTTAATTGATGGGTATGGACAGTTCATCATGAACTTCTATATGCATAAACTATAGTGCTCCTTGGCTGAATTAATGAATATGCTGGTTACTGTTGAGCAAACTATGAAAGGTTCAAAGAGCTCAGTACTTGCTGTAGAGCAAACTTCTGCTAAGAAAAAGTTTTTTTGGAAGAAGAGGAAGTTTGTGAAGAAGCAAAAGATAGAAGGTGGGAAGAAGAAGAAGGGAGAACCAAAGAAGAAGATAGCTGACAAAGAAAAATATTTTTATTGCAATACCGACAGCCATTGAAAGTGGAACTGCCCTTCATACCTAGCCAGCTTGAAGAACAAGAAGAAGGTAGGTGTTTTGGAGTTATGCTCATCATTGAAACTAACCTTACAATTTCTTCTACATCCAGTTGGGTGCTTGACTCTGGTTCTAGTGCTTATTTATGCACTTTCATGTAGGATCTTGAGGAGAGTAGAAGGCTAAGGGATGGTGAGATGATCCTACACATCGAAAATAGAGCAAGAGTTGCTACTGTAGCTGTGAGAACCTATCCTCTTCGACTATCATCGGGATTAGTTTTAGTTCTTAGAGACTGTTACTTTATGCCTGCTGCAAGTAGGAATTTGATTTTTGTTTTATGTTCAGCACAAGAAGGTTATGTAATTAGCTTTTTTAAGGACCATTATACTATTCTTTATGAAAAATAAAATTATAAGTATTTTCTTAATTAATGATCTCTATCAGTTATATATTGATATTTCTATGTTTAATATCGAGCAAAATATGAATGCCATAAGATTTAAGCAATCTAGGGATAGTCTAAATGAAAGATATCTATGGCACCTTAGGCAAGGTCATATAGCACAAGATAGGATTAACAAATTGAAAAAATTCAGACTAATGGGTATGTTGACTTCAGAGTCATATCCGATTTATGTATCACGCCTTTAAGGCAAAATGACCAAGCTACCCTTTGTAGGACATGGGGAAAGGGCCATAGACCTACTTTCCCTGTTACATATAGATGTGTGCGGCATATTTGATGTGCCAGCGAGAGGCATTTTTTCTACTTCATCACCTTTATCGATGATTTATCTTGGAATGGGTATGTATACCTAATGCGACATAAGTTTGAAATCTTTGAAAAGTTTAAGAAATTCAGACACAAAGTAGAAAAGCAAACCAAAAAGCCCATTAAGGTACTTCGATTAGATCGAGGAGGTGAATACCTTAGTTGGAAATTTTTGAACTATCTCAAAGATAATGATATAATCTCACAATGGACTCCACCTAGAATGCCTCAACTCAACAAGATTTAAGAATGGAGAAATTGAACTCTATTAGATATGGTCCGATCCATGATGAGCTTCATGAACCTTCCTAAGTTTCTTTGAGGATATAGCTTAATGATAGCAATATTCTTACTAAATAGGGTTTCATCTAAAACCATTCTTACAACACCTTATGAGATATGGCATGGTAGGATACCAAGTCTAAGTCATCTTAGAATTTGGGATTGTCTAGCTCATATCAAGAGACAGTAGGCGGACAAATTAGAGTCTATGTTCCTTAGAGCTTGATTTATTGGATATCCAAAGGAGTCGTTAGGATATTATTTCTATCTTCTAAAAGCCCATAATGTGATTGTGAGTCAATATATCATTTTTTTTAAAAAAATAGTTTACTCAAGATGTTGGCATCGAAAGATAGATTAGGCTCATGGAGAAGATCTCCAAAGAGCAACGAGTTAAGGAATCTATGGAACCCAGTCAGTTTGAGCTGATCCAAACAGTACCTCCACCAGCTCATAGATTAGGTCGAATTTTTCATCCTCTTGAGAGGTACTTATATACTATTTTAGAGGATATAGAGAAAATATTTCTCATATGAAATGGGGTTCATGGTGTGATCCCAAAACCTATGATGAGGTGATATCAGATATCGACTCCAAGAAATGGTTAAAGACAATGAAGTCAGAAATTGACTCAATGTGCTCAAACTAAGTCTGGACCTTAGTAGATCCACCTAAAGATATTGTACCTACTGGATGTAAATGCATCTTCTAGAGAAAGATAGGTATAGATGGAAATATGGAGATCTTCAAGGCTAGGTTAGTGGCAAAAGGATATAGTCAGCATAAAGGCATTGACTATTAGGATACCTTCTCACCAGTAGCCATGCTTAAATTCATTCGCACATTACTTGCAATTATAATCTATTTCGATTATGAAATATGGTAGATGGACATAAAAATGGCATTCCTAAATGGATATCTTGAGAAAATATCTATATGGAACAATCACTCGGTTTCACATCCGGTGATAGTGATCACAAGGTTTGAAAGCTGCAAAGGTCTATATATGGACTAAAGCAAGCATCTTGTAGCTGGAATGCTCATTTTAATAATGTGATCAAATTATTTAGTTTCATCAAAAATGAGGAGGAGCCCCATATTTTCAAAAAGATCAGTGGAAGCACTGTTGTCTTTCTCATATTATACGAGGATGACATCCTCCTGATTGAAAATGACATTCCCATGTTGACCATGGTCAAAATATGGTTATCAAAAAAGTTTTCTATAAAAGACCTAGGAGAGGCATCCTTCATATTGGGAATTAAGGTCTATAGGGATAGACCTAAGAGAATGTTGGGTCTCTCATAGAAGATGTACATAAAGGAGGTGCTGAAGAGGTTTAGCATGTAAAACTTCAAGAGGAGACTAGTATCTTTGAGACATGGCATTCATCACTCCAAAAAGATGTATCCCAACACACCTAAGGAGATTGAACACATGAGCAAGATCCCTTATGCTTTGATAATAGGAAGCCTCATGTATGCCATGCTATGTATACGACCTGATATCGTGCATGCTATGAGTTTCATAAGTAGGTATCAGTCGAATCCAAGCGTAGAGCATTGGACTTCTATAAAGTGTATTCTTAAGTAATTGAGAAGGACTAAGAATATATTTTTGCTCTTTGGTAATGGAGAACTCCAGGTCTAGGGGTATATAGACTTAGACTTTATGTTTGATATAGATGATCAAAAGTCGATATTTGGTAGTCTGTTTATATGTTATGATGGTGCTGTGAGCTGGAAGAGTTCCAAGCAGACCGTGATTGCAGACTCTACCATGGAAGCAAAATATATCGCTACATCGAAAGCTACGAAGGAGGCATTCTGGTTTAAGAAATTCACTGCAGAGCTTAGAGTGATGCCATCATATGCCATCCCTCTGTACTACGATAATAATGGCACCATAGCCTAAGCTAAGGAGCTGAGGTCTCATCAGAAGTCCAAGCATATTGAGTGGCGATATCACCTCATCCATGATTATCTCGAAAAGGAATACATCAAGATCAAGAGAGTCGACACCGTAGATAATGCGGCTGGCCCACTGATGAATCCATTAAGCTAGTAGAAGATCAAAGCCCATCTTGAGAAGATGAGACTTGGATTTGTAGCCAATTGGCTTTAGATCAAGTGAGAGTTTGTTAGATGTGTGCCCTAGAAGCCAAATTGGCCGACACTTTATATATAATTGCTATAGAAATTTCTATAATTTTGACTTAAAATTAATAAAGAGTTATTTTCTTTTATCACATTGTTACCCAACTATACAACCTAAGAAGCGAGGGGGGGGGGGTGAATTGGGTTTTTAAAATTTTAATGCTAATTTAAAGTTGTCAAGATTAAATGATGATATGCAAGTAGTGTATGTGAAGTATTTTAGGTTAGATGAAAATATAAAAGATTTAAGAAGAAGAATTTAATAAACTAAGAAAAGAAAGATAGCAAGCACACCATAAACAAGCAAGATTTATAGTGGTTCGGTGCTTCCCTTGCACCTACATCTACTCCCCAAGCTCCTACTTGAAAATTCAAAACCACTAAATATATTCAACCAGAATACAACGATGGTATCTTTGACCCTAGGTATCCCAAGCTAGCACACTTATTTCTCGGGTAGAAGCAAACCCTACACACTCTAATTTAAGGCTCGGATCAACCCTCTCAAATTTTGGAATCCCCCCAAAACTTGAAACAAAATAATAAAGCAGAGTATAAAAGTTAGTGACAATCAAATACAAATTTAGCTTCCTTAATGAGTAAATAAAATCTTAAGAACTCTTTTCATAATAATGGAGAAAGCTTTTCTGCTTTTCCTCAAGGTTGTTGGAGACTTGAATAAGCTCTTGAGAGGTTGGTGAACTTGAAATGAAAGCTTCTTTGCTTGAAGATGACTTTTTGCTTAGTGCTGAATTGAATTCATAAAATCTCTTATATTTTTCTCTTTTTATAGCCTTTTGAATTTTTAATGAGTAGAGGAAAGAATCTTGAGCAAGATTTATATGTTAGATATATGTGCCCTAGAAGCCAGAATTGGCTGACACTTGTAATACACTTCTAGGGGCAAAATTGTAATTTTGACTATAATTAATGAAATGGGTTATTTTCTATCACACATGTGTATTTAGTGTCTGTGATACATCCTTTGAGTTAATGGTAATGATAATTCATATTTTCAAGAGTTGAAAATTTAAGACATGAATAATCATTATTAACTCATAAACAGCTCCCGACCATAGGATCATCACGAGGATGGTGATTGATCCGGAAGGTTGGTGTACGATCGCTTCTCTTTAGTAGATGAGTCTTGAGTCTACGGTGTGGAGACACCGGAGCGAGAGTACAGGTACTCGTTAGAGAACGAGGGCACTGAGCGTGACCACCTCGAGTAGTCATTAGGAAGTCTACCTTCTCGTCAATGACTGACTCGATGCTGCAGTAGTGTGTCTGGTTCTTTGACCTGAGATGCATCGGCAGTTCACCTTGAGGGTGTTATAGTTTGACTACACCATTACTCGGTCTCCTAGCCATATGGAACCCTGAGGTGTATGTTGGCTATAGACATGTTCATTGTAGGAACTGGATTGCATCAAGATGGGATCTATCTACCTCGGTGGTAGAGGAGTAGCCCTATGATGATCATGAGAATCAAGTCCAGAAATCCATGGCCATGGTAGAGTGAAATAATAGAAAGAGTTTCTATTTAGATTTTCACATTGGACTCGAATCGAATGATTACATCATATGACAGAGACTAGGGTTTGACGAGTTCACCTTAACCCTAATCTGATCGGGGCTCAAGATAGAAGAACTGAATCACACAGGTAGCTGCACCAAGAGGTTCGCATTCAGCTCTGATGGGTTGCCACCATATACTGCTAGGTGTCACTGGTGGATTTTGGGAGCAATTAGAATGATTTAGATGATCGATCATTCTAGCTGTTCGAATCAGAAGAGTTCTGATCCATCGAAAGGAGTTTCGATGATGTCTATGATAGAGATCATGACATATCCCATTACCATACAGAACTGAACCTAACTGGGTCACACAAACAAGGGTTTGAATCTGGTGATCATCAATTGAACTGATCTAGTTCAATTGATCTGAATGAGATTCAATTAGGTTCAAGGAAATCGTGCTAGCACTCGATTGAACCTAACGTTCTTCTTTTACTATCATAAATAAGTTGTCCTGACTGAGCCAAAGGAGTTTGTGCTCAATCAGAGGCCTTCATATGGTCTGACTGGAGGTTGTCCAAGTCAGAATAGGTTGTCTTATTTGTAAGACATTACCTGCCATTTTTGGTCACCTGCCATTTCTTGTTCTTTGACTTTGGTCAAAAGTCTACCTTTGACTGGTCAAACGTTGACCATTGACCCTTTGACTTTTGACCACATGTCATGCACCTATTGGAGAGCTGGTGGGGGCCTTGTCCCCCTGCCAGAACCTGGCAAGGAGAAGGGCGCACGCCAAGGGTGGCGTGAGCCCAAGTAGGAGGCGCCTAGGAGTCCTTGTTGGACAAGGACTCCACCTCCCTTTAGGATTCCAATCAGAGTTCTACTAAGAATCCAGTTTGACTGGTCTTAGGCGCCCTCTAAGGAGGAATCCAGGGGTCTCTTTTTCAACCAATCAGATTTAGATCTGATTTCACAAAGGGTTGTGATTGGTTGAGAGGAAGAGGAGTTGGATCACAAGAGGTCTATAAATAAGACCCTGCGCCCAACCCTAATCCTAAGTGAATTCAATAGAGATTTCCCACGTCCAAGGCTGCCTCTCCCCTCCTTCTCCATGCCATACTCTCTTCTCCCCTTGCTCTCCACGTCCAAAAGTGTTTTGGACTTAGTTTGGTGCGATTCAGATCAAGGAAAGGCGATCAAAAGCAAGAAGGCTGCGCTGCTGCAAAAGGACGACTGCAGATCTTCAAAAGAGTTTTGAAGATCCTCCAGATCAGATCCAGATCTGATTTTTGGAGGTGTGATAGAGAAGAAGAGGATTCTCCAGATCCAACCCGAGTGGATACCGGTAGAGGCCAGGCGCTTGCGTGGCTAAGATCCAGAACCTTCCGCTGCAATCAGGATCATCTACAGGGTAATAGGATTACCCAAATCAGGTAAATTAAATTTGATTTAATTTATCTTATTTTATTTTATTTATTAAAATAATAAGAATCAGATCTGAAACATATCAAGATCTGATTGAGATCAAGAGAAAATTTTTGAAATATATCTCTTGATCTAATCAGATCTGGACGAACCTGGACCGGGAAATCAGGATTTCCCTTCAACTGGTATCAGAGCCATGGTTCTAAAATTGTTTAGATCTGATTTTAATTTTATTTTAATTAGAAAATAAAGTGATTTCAGATGTCACATGAGATGTGATCAGATCTGAAATCAGAAAAAATTAAAATTAAATGATTTGGATCTAAGAACATGAAGATATGCATGACTAGTTCTAGAATAGAATAGTTCTATAGAATAGTTTTGCATGTCTTTGATTTAATCTGATTAAATCATATTTTAGATCTTCTTATTTACTATTTTCTGATATTATAAGTGTTATAATAACATCTGATAAACAGCAAATAAAAATTATTTAATTTTAAATATCATATGAGATATGATAGATGCATGACTAGACTAGTTGTAGAATAGTTCTACATAATTGTCTAGATTAGAATTTATTTTGATTAGATCAATTTAAATCTAATTTTTTAGATTATTATGAGATAATTTAGATCTGAAAACATGCATGATTTGATACATGAGATGTATGCAAAATATGCCATGATTAGATCTACTTTATATATGAGATATATGATATAGATCTGATATTGTTTTGTAGTATTGAATGTTCCTGATTAAGGCGTTCCTCTTGGCCGTCCGGTCATAAGAACGAAGAAGGGTTTAAAGGCCCTCTCTTCCCATTCGATGGGGTGTTCTTATGACGTGTAGGGGTGCTGCGTGTTCGTCCTTAATCAGAAACCCAAAACTTACTTTCTGCAAAACCCTAGATCCTGAAACCCTAGGATTTATTGTGCATATTTTGTTTATGAACCCAACTTAATTAAGAATTAAGTTTATGGAATATTAATTAGGTCTAAAATTGAGAATTTCAGATCTAAGACATATTCATAATACTGGGTTCGGGCTTGGGTAGCTCAATTAGGTCTAAGCGGTTGATCAAACCGAATCAAGAGTTGGTTAGATGGGATCAACAATGCTTAAATTGACCAGCCTAATAGGATTAAGTCTGGGTCAAGATCGAGTCACGATCAAGCAAGACCTAATTAGGCTCAGAGGTTAGAGTCTGGATTGTAGGCTAACCCAATTGGTTCTGACTCAACAATTTGGTGTCTAAGGTAAGTTTGGCACAGACGACCGACTGGTTTTTAATTGGAAGCTACTCGACCTGAATGCGTTCTTGTGCGAGTTAACGGCATATTCCTTCCACCGGTCTCACTTACCTGGCCATATCTGTTGACACAGTTCTGATCTGAGGTGGTCAATAATCCGAGCTGACCCATGCCACTAGGTTAGTCATAATTGTTATGACTAAGCCAAGTCTAGTTTAATGAGACCTGAATCAATTCTCCCTAAGAAAAGATTAAGTCCGAGGTCTTCCACCATTGTAGACGTGCGGGCCCTTCCCGGGGTTGATTGTTCTCGGCTGGATACAGTGGCTCAGTTGCACCGGGAAGACGCAACCATGTCTATTAGGCATTGGATGCTATGGGCTGGAGGATGAGTTGGGCTCAATATTCCGGATACGGTGAGAGACCCAATTAGGAACCCAGTCTATGCAAATGGTGGGTCTGACTTAACTAAGGAGTGGATCAATATTCCGGATACGGTGAGATTCATGAATTAGAGACCAAGTTTGGGTGCACCATGATTAGAGAATCATTGAACAAGAGTTGTTCACTCATTGGCTAACCCATCACCAATAACTGTTAGGTGAGGTGATGAGTCAGTTGGTGAGACCGCACCACCCACTAGAAATCATCAATCGCGGAGATTTTCGCATCTCTACAGAGGGAGTGTAGGGATCCGAGAAAATAGTGGGAGCTAATTTGTTTAAAAATAAAATCCCTAAACAAATTGGTCAAGTCAAAATTACAGTATCTAACTAGAATCTTTGACTCTCTACAGGAAAATGTCTGCGTCCAACCCACTGGCACGTATCCTAGACACACATAGACTGACTGGACCCAATTATAAAGATTGGCTCAGGAACTACAAAATTGTTTTGGGTTCAGAGAAGTTAACACATGTTTTGGACCAGGACCCTCCCACCTTACCAGCTCGTCCATCCACTGAACAGAGAGCGTCTCTGGAAAAATGGATTGACGAAGACAATAAGGCCAGATACTACATGTTGGGCTCGATGTCTGATGAGCTCCAGCGCCAACATGAAGATATCGGGACTGCTCGCCAAATGTTGGCTCACCTACAGCAGGAGATGTTTGGTGAACAGAGTCGCGCAGCCAAATATCAAGTCACGAAAATGACTTTTTAAGGCTAAGATGCGTGATGGGCAGTCAGTCCAAGATCACTGTCTGACAATGATCAAGGACATGGAAGAGCTTGAGAAGCTCGGTGTGAAGTTGGACTTGGATCTGCAGAACGATATTATTCTGCAATCCTTGACTGATGCATATGGGCAATTCATCATGAATTACCACATGCATAAACTTCAAAATTCCTTGGCCGAGTTGATGAATATGCTGGTTACCGCTGAGCTTTCTATGAAAGGTTCTAAAGGCTCAGTTCTTGCTATGGAACGGACTTCTTCCAAAAGAAAGTCTTATGGAAAGAAAAAGAAGTCTGTGAAAAAGCAAAAGGTAGAAGGATCAAAGAAGAAGAAGGCAGAACCGAAGAAGAAAGGTCGATGGCAAAGGAAAGTGTTTCCATTGCAACAGCGACGGCCATTGGAAGCGGAACTGCCCTACTTACCTGGCCACCCTGAAAGAACAAGAAGGAAGGTCCTTCTGGAGGTATGCTCGTTATTGAGTCTAACCTTACGGTTTCTTCTGCATCCAGTTGGGTGCTTGACTCTGGTTCTAGTGCTCATCTGTGCACTTCTATGCAGGGTCTTGAGGATAGCAGGAGGCTGAGGGATGGAGACATGATCCTACGCATCGGTAATGGAGCAAGAGTTGCTGCAGTAGCCGTGGGAACATACCCTCTGCGATTACCATCTGGTTTAGACTTAGTTTTAAAAGACTGTTATTATGTGCCTGCAGCTAGCAGGAATTTGATTTCTGTTTCATGCTTAGCACAAGAAGGTTATGTGATCACCTTCTTTAAGGACCATTGTAACATTCTTTATGAAAGAAATAAAATTGCAAATGGTTTCCTTGTTAATGGTCTTTATCAGTTGCATATTGATGTACCTGTTTTAACTATCGAGCAAAACGTGAATGCCAAACGACCTAGGGATAGTCCAAACGACAGATATCTATGGCACCTGAGATTAGGTCATATAGCAGAAGATAGGATTAACAAATTGGAGAAAAATGGGCTATTGAGTCCATTGACTTTTGAGTCATATCCAACTTGTGAATCTTGTCTTCAAGGCAAAATGACTAAACTCCCTTTTGTTGGACATGGGGAGAGGGCCACAGATCTCCTTGCCCTAGTACATACTGATGTGTGCGGCCCATTCGATGTGCCGGCTAGAGGCAATTTTGTCTACTTCATTACCTTTACCGATGATCTGTCTAGGTATGGGTATGTGTATCTTATGAGACATAAGTCTGAAGCCTTTGAAAAGTTCAAAGAATTCAGACATGAAGTAGAAAAACAAACTGGAAAACCCATTAAGGTTCTTCGATCAGATCGAGGAGGTGAATACCTTAGCCGGGAATTCCTAGACTATCTTAAGGAAAATGGCATAGTCTCTCAATGGACTCCACCAGGAACACCTCAACTCAACGGGGTTTCAGAACGGAGAAATCGGACTCTATTGGATATGGTTCGATCCATGATGAGCTTCACAGACCTCCCAGATTTTCTTTGGGGACATTCATTATTAACTTCAATCTATTTACTGAATAGGGTTCCCTCTAAAACCGTTCCTACCACACCGTATGAGATATGGCACGGTAAGAAACCAAGTCTGAGTCATCTCAGAATTTGGGGTTGTCCGGCTTATGTCAAAAGACAACAAGCGGACAAGTTAGAGTTTAGGTCCTTTAGAGCTCGATTCATAGGATATCCTAAAGAGTCATTAGGATACTATTTCTACATTCCAGAAGACCACAATGTGATTGTGAGTCGACATGCCATATTTCTTGAAAAATAGTTTATTCAAGATAGTGGCATTGGAAAGCAGATTAAGCTTGATGAGAAAGTCTCACAAGCAGAAAGAGCTAAGGACCAAGTGGAACCAAATCAGGTTGAGCCAATAAGAACACTACCTCCTCCACCTCGTAGATCGGAAAGAGTTTCCCGTCCCCCTGAAAGATACTTAGGTATTATTTCAGAGGATGTAGAGGAAATGTTCCTCATAGGTAATGGTGCTCATGGTGATGATCCCAAAACCTACAACGAGGCGATATCAGATATCGACTCCGAGAAATGGCTTGAGGCAATGAAGTCAGAGATCGACTCGATGCACTCAAACCAAGTCTGGACCTTGGTAGATCCACCAGAAGGTATAGTACCTATTGGGTGTAAATGGATCTTCAAGAGAAAGATTGGTGCAGATGGGAATGTGGAGACATTCAAGGCTAGACTGGTGGCAAAAGGTTATAGTCAACGTGAAGGCATTGACTATCAGGATACCTTTTCCCCGGTAGCTATGCTAAAATCCATCCGCACATTGCTTGCTGTTGCAGCCTATTTCGATTATGAAATATGGCAAATGGACGTGAAAACGGCATTCCTAAATGGATATCTTGAGGAAGATATCTATATGGAACAGCCGCTAGGTTTCACATCCAGTGATACTGATCACAAGGTTTGCAAGCTGCAAAGGTCCATATATGGACTTAAGCAAGCATCTCGGAGCTGGAACACTCGTTTCAATGATGTGATCAAAAAGTTTGGTTTCATCAAAAACGAAGAGGAACCATGTGTTTTCAAAAGGGTCAGTGGGAGCGCTGTTGTCTTCCTCGTATTGTACGTGGATGACATCCTCCTTATTGGGAATGATATTCCCATGTTGACATCAGTCAAGATGTGGTTGTCCAAGGAATTCTCCATGAAAGACCTAGGTGAAGCATCCTTTATTCTAGGAATTAAGGTCTATAGGGATAGACCGAATAGGATGCTAGGACTTTCACAGAAGATGTACATAGAGGAAGTACTAAAGAGGTTTAGTATGGAAAACTCTAAGAGGGGATTAATACCCTTCAGACATGGTATTCATCTTTCCAAGAAGATGTGCCCCAGCACACCTGAGGAAATAGAACGCATGAGCAAGATCCCTTATGCTTCTGCAATAGGGAGCCTCATGTATGCCATGCTATGTACACGACCTGATATAGCCCATGCTGTGAGTGTCACAAGCAGATATCAGTCAAATCCAGGTGAAGAACACTGGACTTCTGTGAAATGTATCCTTAAGTACTTGAGAAGAACTAAGGATATGATGTTGGTCTTTGGTAATGGAGAACTCCAAGTTCAGGGATACACAGACTCGGACTTCATGTCCGATATAGATGATCGAAAGTCGACATCTGGAAGTCTGTTTGTGTGCAATGGTGGAGCTGTCAGCTGGAAGAGTTCCAAGCAAACTGTGATAGCAGATTCCACCATGGAAGCAGAATATATAGCTGCATCAGAGGCTGCAAAGGAAGCGTTCTGGTACAAGAAGTTTGCTGCAGAAATTGGAGTAATGCCATCAGATGCCATTCCTCTTTACTGCGACAACAATGGCGCCATAGCCCTTGCTAAGGAGCCGAGGTCTCACCAGAAGTCCAAGCACATTGAGCGGCGATATCATCTCATCCGCGATTACCTTGAGAAAGGTTACGTTGAGGTCAAGAGAGTCAACTCCGCAGATAATGTGGCAGACCCACTTACAAAGCCGTTGGGCCAGCAGAAGATCGAAGCCCACCTTGAGAAGATGGGACTTAGACTTGTAGCCAATTGGCTTTAGGACAAGTGGGAGATTGTTAGATATATGTGCCCTAGAAGCCAGAATTGGCTGACACTTGTAATACACTTCTAGGGGCAAAATTGTAATTTTGACTATAATTAATGAAATGGGTTATTTTCTATCACACATGTGTATTTAGTGTCTGTGATACATCCTTTGAGTTAATGGTAATGATAATTCATATTTTCAAGAGTTGAAAATTTAAGACATGAATAATCATTATTAACTCATAAACAGCTCCCGACCATAGGATCATCACGAGGATGGTGATTGATCCGGAAGGTTGGTGTACGATCGCTTCTCTTTAGTAGATGAGTCTTGAGTCTACGGTGTGGAGACACCGGAGCGAGAGTACAGGTACTCGTTAGAGAACGAGGGCACTGAGCGTGACCACCTCGAGTAGTCATTAGGGAGTCTACCTTCTCGTCAATGACTGACTCGATGCTGCAGTAGTGTGTCTGGTTCTTTGACCTGAGATGCATCGGCAGTTCACCTTGAGGGTGTTATAGTTTGACTACACCATTACTCGGTCTCCTAGCCATATGGAACCCTGAGGTGTATGTTGGCTATAGACATGTTCATTGTAGGAACTGGATTGCATCAAGATGGGATCTATCTACCTCGGTGGTAGAGGAGTAGCCCTATGATGATCATGAGAATCAAGTCCAGAAATCCATGGCCATGGTAGAGTGAAATAATAGAAAGAGTTTCTATTTAGATTTTCACATTGGACTCGAATCGAATGATTACATCATATGACAGAGACTAGGGTTTGACGAGTTCACCTTAACCCTAATCTGATCGGGGCTCAAGATAGAAGAACTTAATCACACAGGTAGCTGCACCAAGAGGTTCGCATTCAGCTCTGATGGGTTGCCACCATATACTGCTAGGTGTCACTGGTGGATTTTGGGAGCAATTAGAATGATTTAGATGATCGATCATTCTAGCTGTTCGAATCAGAAGAGTTCTGATCCATCGAAAGGAGTTTCGATGATGTCTATGATAGAGATCATGACATATCCCATTACCATACAGAACTGAACCTAACTGGGTCACACAAACAAGGGTTTGAATCTGGTGATCATCAATTGAACTGATCTAGTTCAATTGATCTGAATGAGATTCAATTAGGTTCAAGGAAATCGTGCTAGCACTCGATTGAACCTAACGTTCTTCTTTTACTATCATAAATAAGTTGTCCTGACTGAGCCAAAGGAGTTTGTGCTCAATCAGAGGCCTTCATATGGTCTGACTGGAGGTTGTCCAAGTCAGAATAGGTTGTCTTATTTGTAAGACATTACCTGCCATTTTTGGTCACCTGCCATTTCTTGTTCTTTGACTTTGGTCAAAAGTCTACCTTTGACTGGTCAAACGTTGACCATTGACCCTTTGACTTTTGACCACATGTCATGCACCTATTGGAGAGCTGGTGGGGGCCTTGTCCCCCTGCCAGAACCTGGCAAGGAGAAGGGCGCACGCCAAGGGTGGCGTGAGCCCAAGTAGGAGGCGCCTAGGAGTCCTTGTTGGACAAGGACTCCACCTCCCTTTAGGATTCCAATCAGAGTTCTACTAAGAATCCAGTTTGACTGGTCTTAGGCGCCCTCTAAGGAGGAATCCAGGGGTCTCTTTTTCAACCAATCAGATTTAGATCTGATTTCACAAAGGGTTGTGATTGGTTGAGAGGAAGAGGAGTTGGATCACAAGAGGTCTATAAATAAGACCCTGCGCCCAACCCTAATCCTAAGTGAATTCAATAGAGATTTCCCACGTCCAAGGCTGCCTCTCCCCTCCTTCTCCATGCCATACTCTCTTCTCCCCTTGCTCT